>JACJUY010008848.1:13649-30565 GCA_014220935.1 Platorchestia sp. MABIK | reverse complement strand
GCAATCACAATCTCACCCCCCCTTACGTAAACGCGCAATCACAATCTCACCCCCTGACGTAGACGCGCAATCCCAATCTCTCCACCCTTACCCAGGTGCGCAATCAAAAATATGTCTAGCGGATTAGAAGCGTCGTGGCGGAGTGCAAAGAGGCGTGTGATGCTACGAGAGGAAGTCTCGGAAAGGGGAGCACGAGCGGCGAGTTTTAAGGAAGGTCTCTATCAGAAGTTCATCGTCGCCTCAGGACTTTTACGATCAGATATTCATCGCCGCCTCTGGATGACGACACAAGAGGAGAGTTCTTTCTCCTTTAGTAGATAAGGGTCAACTGGACGTGGAACAAGACAACATCTGATGATATTTGCTCCAAATGAATATCGATTGACGATTCCTCGTAAAAAGGCACAGGAAAGGTCAGAACAGAAGCCCGCGATGCATTATTCAAGGCTAAATTCAATTCATCTGAAATTCAACGAGAGAGCCTTTACGACCGTCGAGCGAAGGAGGAATATTATCGAGCTACACTGAGGGACGTTTTGTTCTACAGTGCTACTCTCCGGCATACTAAGGGGACTGCAACACGAAATCAATTCCTAATTTTTCAAAGAATCTCTTGCTCTCCAGCAAATTACGGGGACCGGAACGCAAAAAAAATTCCTAATTTTTCGAAGAATATCTTACTCTCCGGCAAATTAAAGGGACCCAGCCGTGCTTGTGCAGAACAGGAAATCAATTCCCAATTTTTTAAGGAATATCTGAAAACAATGACAGGAACTGACTATTGATTGATTTAAACAAGTTCCCTCTAAATGAGGCAGACGGGATTACAATTTTTTAACGCCATTTCGCATGTTTAGACAGCGAATAGACCACTTTTTGTACCACTTTTTTTTTATTCAGACATTTTGTATCAGCAAATCTGTAGTGACGCTTTTTTGCGTCAACATTCACAGATTTTTACATACTTTGCCCCAGTTTTTCCGTATTTACCCATTTTTTGCGTCAGCATTCACAGTTCCTTGCATCCTTTGCATCAGCATTTCTATGAAAGGATGACAAACAGCACGGCACAGTGACAGATAGGCAGATGAGAGCGCAACAGACAGACAGGCAGGCAGAAGAGCAACAGACAAGCGGGCAGGCAGGCAGGCGAGCGACAGACAGGCAGGCAAGCAGATAGGTAGATATGAGAGCAACAGACAGGCAGGCAGACAGGCAGGCGAGCGACAGACAGAGCTCAAACGAGTGACAGGGACACACCCGAGGGTAATTTTGTCTAATTTGGCTGGTGTCGAGGCAATTGAGCCGCAACCGACCCTGGCCGTGCCAATATATCCGAGCGAGCCGCCACGACAGCCGCGCTGTGTGTTGCTGTCGCTGCTCGTTGCAGGCCTATTGCAGGCCATTGCAGGCTGGTGAACAGGCCTATTGCAGGCCATTGCAGGCTGATGAGCAGGCCTATTACAGGCTGGTGAGCAGGCCTATTGCAGGCCGTTTAACAGGCCCATTGTATTAACAGCCACTGTGGGCGAGAGTACTACAGATACAATAGTCGCATCTGCTGATCAGGTGATGCCCGCGACTAACACGTTCACCACGTATTGGGCCATATGTGTCCAACTGAGTAAATGGCTCATTCAAGTACCGATATAAAAGAATGGTATTTTGTGTTTTGAGACCTCTTTAAGAAATAACTGTTATCATACGGGGTGAAATGTTATCTCGCAATTGTATTTCCACATTTCTTAGGAAGGATAACAACCTATTCAAGCATTAAAGTCGATTTCTTCATTGGTTTGGTTAGGTTGTAAGTAGCAGCCTAACCAAACCAACTGGTAACAACGGCGGAAACGGGGTGAACGTGTTAAGCCTCCTTAACCGTAACAAAGGCGTCCCAAAGAGAGTAAGGAGGAAGACGTCCCAAAGAGACTAAAAAAGAAATCGCCATTTAGTGTGGAGTTAAGGGAAGGCGGTGAACGTGTTAGATATTCTGGTCTAGCAACTCCATGCAGCCTCGCTTGACCACAACAGCGCGCTCACCAAACGTGCATGAAATAAATAATGATGATAAATAAATAAAAACAATGATAAATAGTATATGCAATAAATAAATTTTAAATAATAACTTTAATAGTAATAATACGAAGTGAAATAATTGATTGATTGATTATAAGAAAGTTTTAGCCTCCTTTACCACAACGAATATGTCCAAAGAGAGGAAGAATGAAGCCATCATTTAGTGTGGAGTTAAGGGAATGCAGAATCTACGCACAAGGGGCATAAAGACAGTGAGCTGAGAAAGAAGTTCATGAAACAAGATAAAAGGCGAAGAAAAAAGTAGTAGGTGCTGAAAAACAGAACAGCAGTGAACCAAATAAAAAAATGGTCCGTAACAAAACAAAAAACCTATTCTATTTCAACAGAAAGAATGTCAACCGAACCTTTAGCTCGGGACCTCACATAATCCCCATAGAAGCGCTAATTCCCATAGATACAATAGTTGTATCCCCTTGAGGAGACTACATATTATAATTAGTTATAATAATTAGATTTTGAACCTCCAAGCATATATCCTTGCATGTGATTTTAAGCATATGTCCTTGAACTTGCAGCAAACTTTTCATATTTTTCACATACAGTCCATAGAAAATGAAAAAGTTAAAAAATGTTTAAATTTAAAACTTTAAGCCTGAAATTTTCCCCGCAAAACCCATTGAAAATTTAAAACGTTAAAAATGAAAAAATTTAAAATGTTTAATCTGAAATTTTCCACAGACAACTCACAAAAAATTTCAAAATGTCAATTGAAGAAGCAAACATACTAACAGAAGTGTTTTTCAAACGTACTTCATTCATCATGTACTACCAGTGATGCACTCATCGTTTGCCAAGCGCCCTTTCCTTTCACGTCCCCACAAGTTTTTGTTGTCTCCCATATCCCAGTGCAGGTTTCGATATCCCCAACAAAGATGCAGCAGTCTTCTATATCCCTGCCCAGGTTTCTATATCCCCAACAAAGATGCAGCAGTCTTCTATATCCCTGCCCAGGTTTCTATGTCCCCAACAAAGATGCAGCAATGCCCACAGCCCCAGGACGAGACAACATCTATGTTTATGTAACGACGCCTGCATTCGCGTCATCACATGAGGGGCGCCAACTACACGCAGCCTGAGACAATACATCCTGCAATTGTAGTGGACTTGTCCTCCATGTCCTCTCGGTCATTAATTTCCTTAACTGAGTTCTATGATACACTCGTATTGCCTCAATGAACAGAGCAATAGAGGTCGGTTTGTTGTGCACGCTCTTGGTGGCGTATACGTTTGGTGGCGTATACGTTTGGTGGCGTATACGTTTGGTGGCGTATACGTTTGGTGGCGTATACGTTTGGTGGCGTATACGTTTGGTGGCGTATACGTTTGGTGGCGTATACGTTTGGTGGCGTATACTTTTGGTGGCGTATACGCTTGGTGGCGTATACGTTTGGTGGCGTATACGCTTGGTGGCGTATACGCTTGGTGGCGTATACGTTTGGTGGCGTATACGTTTGGTGGCGTATACGTTTGGTGGCGTATACGTTTGGTGGCGTATAGGTTTGGTGGCGTATACGCTTGGTGGCGTATACGTTTGGTGGCGTATACGCTTGGTGGCGTATACGTTTGGTGGCGTATACGTTTGGTGGCGTATACGCTTGGTGGCGTATACGTTTGGTGGCGTATACGTTTGGTGGCGTATACGTTTGGTGGCGTGCACACTTAGCCACGCATTGCCTTCGAAATACCTTAATTTGAGCCTACGATGATAAACTGTTACTGCAATGAAAGAATCGTCCTAAGCGCAATAACACGCTCCTTATTCGTCACAATAACCCCACTTATAATAATTTTAAATTTATTTGTTCATGAAACTTTCATAAGTTCTTCTACTTCTTGGTTACTCAGCATAAACTTTTAGGTTACATTTTCGTCAAACGTTTTCATGAAGATACAGCACGACTCTAACAATTCATTCGGTGTTTTTCTTGCACTGAATTTGTTCACAGTGTCCTGCTGGAAGGTCTACCCTCTAAATCTCCTAAAGTCTTAAGGCCTGTTGACATGTTCATTGAGTGCGCGCGTGAGCAGTGAAGAGAGGCGCAAGCCACGCCCACTTGCTCTCGCTTCAGGCGCATTTACTTGCTGAATGACAGTGCGGCTGTAATGACACTGACAAGCTCTGGCCAGCGCCATGAAGACGAACCTAGTCCGCACTGTCCTTGAGCAAGTAAATGCACCTGAAACGAAAGCAAGTGGGCGGAGCTTGCGCCTCTCTTCACTGCTCACCCGCGCACTCGACGATCGTGTCAACAGGTGCACGTGATTCAATTTTCTTTACGCACGTGAAAAATTCTAAAACTTGCAACGCTTTGCACCATTGGTTGGTGCTGCGAACCCCATATTTTTACCCGTTGACTAGGCAGTGGTACACATGTGTACCACTGGGTAAATGGCTCATTTACGTACTGTTATAAATGAGTAGCATTCCAATTATTTCATGCCTTTTCTAATGATAAATTTTAGCACACGAAGTAGAATATTATTGTGCCATTAGAGTTTTACACGCTATGCGGAAAAGATAAAAATGCATTCTAGCAACCAAGTCGATTGTTCAACTCAGCGACATACAACCTAACTTAACCAACCGTAGCAACCGCACAAACGCAGTCAACGTCCTAAAGGCAACGCAAGAACCAAATGACGGTTGTGCGCTCCGTACCTCAGCTGCATCGCAGCAACGCAAGAACCAAATCACGGTTCAGCGTGCTCGCATTTTATAGGTCATACGCCGAGCATTTCCTCGCGTACGCGCCCCGCGCTACTGCCGCCAAATAACTCCATCTGCGTGTCGCACGACCATAACACGGAGTCCTAAAATTTTGTGGCTTTCTCTAAATGAAATTTGGCCAATTTGCGAGACTTCGAGCGTGAATACGTTCTAGCCACAGCGTCTGTCCTTGCAGAGTTGCTCGACTTTGTGGTTGCTGTCTTAAGGTATTTTTCACGTGCATAACCCGAGAATGGGCTCGTTAACATTTCCGTAGTCTGTTCTATTCTATGCTCATCATATTTCTTCAGTTTTCAATTCAGTTTTAAACCATTCTATTTCACTCAATTCTTTCCCAAACTTTTGTTCACCTATTCTACTCGTATTCTCCCTTTTTCTAATACACGCTACTTTACCATCTCATCTCTCCTGTTCTAATATACGCTACATTACCATCTTATCTCTCCTGTTCTAATACACGCTACATTACCATCTCATCTCTCCTGTTCTAATATACGCTGCATTACCATCTCATCTCTCCTGTTCTAATATACGCTGCATTACCATCTCATCTCTCCTGTTCTAATACACGCTACATTACCATCTCATCTCTCCTGTTCTAATACACGCTACATTACCATCTCATCTCTCCTGTTCTAATACACGCTACATTACTATCTCATCTCTCCTGTTCTAATATACGCTACATTACCATCTCATCTCTCCTGTTCTAATACACGCTACATTACCATCTCATCTCTCCTGTTCTAATACACGCTACATTACCATCTCATCTCTCCTGTTCTAGTACACGCTACATTACCATCTCATCTCTCCTGTTCTAATATACGCTGCATTACCATCTCATCTCTCCTGTTCTAATACACGCTACATTACCATCTCATCTCTCCTGTTCTAATACACGCTACATTACCATCTCATCTCTCCTGTTCTAATATCGCTCGTTTACCATCTCATCTCTCCTGTTCTAATATACGCTGCATTACCATCTCATCTCTCCTGTTCTAATACACGCTACATAACCATCTCATCTCTCCTGTTCTAATACACGCTACATCACCATCTCATCTCTCCTGTTCTAATACACGCTACATTACCATCTCATCTCTCCTGTTCTAATATACGCTCGTTTACCATCTCATCTCTCCTGTTCTAATACACGCTACATTACCATCTCATCTCTCCTGTTCTAATATACGCTCGTTTACCATCTCATCTCTCCTGTTCTAATACACGCTACATTACCACCTCATCTCTCCTGTTCTAACATACGCTCGTTTACCATCTCATCTCTCCTGTTCTAATATACGCTCGTTTACCATCTCATCTCTCCTGTTCTAACATACGTTATGTTACAATCCATTCTCTCCTGTTTCAACCCACTCAACAGCACGCTACTTGCAGCCTCCTCACGCTTCAGTTTCAAGTCTCTGAGCCCTGCATTTGCCCCCAGAAGTTCAAAAGGAGTCAGTCACGAGTTTTTTCAGCGATATTTCTCTCAGTGCGGACATAAATCTTAGGTAAACTCCCTAGGCGGAGTATTATGGTGGGAGCATCGGGGAAAACTTCTGGCCGCGAGTTGCTCCATCATAATCAGTGTTCCATTGGGACCTAAACTTCTCTTGACTCCTGAGCCTCTCGTATGAATCTCGATTGGCCTTGTCGCATTGTTTGTACCATGTTGATGTATTCCTTCCCTTGTTTATACCAGTACCATGGTGATGGATTTCTTCCCTTTTTTATACCAGTAAAATGTTGATGGATTTCGTCCATTGTTCATGGCAGTACTATGTTGATTTCTTCCTTTGTTTATATCAGGTCGTACCATAAGTTCTACCGTTTTATTGCCAGTATGACAAGGAGAGTAAAAACATATTAAATAACATTCATTTATTCAACAACGTATTCTCCATCGTTAGTTACAACTTCTGAACACCTGCCAACCAAGTTTTTAATGCTTGTTCACAGATCATTGGTTTTTGAATCAAAATAGACCTGCAATTCATTTTCGATGTTGTTTTTGTCTTCCAAAGTTTTTCCCCTTAAATGATTATCTAGACTCCTGAAGAGATAAAGTCTGGATGCATCAATGTCTTCCATTTCAGCGTTTCAATTGTGTCCGAAGTCATTCGTGCTGTATGCGGACAGGCATCGTCGTGCAGAAGGATGACGCCCTTTCGATTGACCCAAGCTGGGGGTTTCTTTTTTAAAGCTGTGTTTAATCTTAGCAACTGTTGACAGTACAGGTCCGCAGTGATTTTTTGGGTGTTCTCAAGAAGCTCGTCGTAAATAATTCCTCTCATATCCACCAAGGACACAAATTTTTTTTTCCTGATGGAGTCCTGGTTTTGGTTGTGATTGCGGTTTTGTATGTCGATTTAGCCATTGATGTTGACGTTTGACATTGCTCTACATAATCCATTTTTCATTTCCGGTAACAACTTTATTCAGAAAAGGTTCTTGCAGTTGGCGGGAATGCAAAGATGCGCAGACATTCACGTGCTGCTGAAGATCAACAGCGTAGAAGTCATAAGGAACCCACTTCCCAAGTTTGGGTTTTTTTCCCAGCTTCTTTAAGTGACGTTGAATAGTCATTGCACTCACATGAAGTTTAGATCCCAATTGCTTTATGGATACTGTAGGATTAGCTTCGAAGGTTGCCTTCAATAAAGCTGCATCAACCACAACAGGACGATAAGGCTATCTTCAAGGCTGTAATCCCCATTTCGAAACTTTTCGAACCATCTTCTGCATGTCCGTTCAGTAACTGCTTCTGGACCATGCACTTCTTGAATATTCTTGGCAGCTGTTGACGCATTACATCCTATGTGAAACTGGAACAGGATTGTGTGTCTTATGTTTTCTGTTGACGGCTCCATGTTAATTGAAGGATTGTAGATAAAAATGGCTAAATATCTAAATGAATTTCATAGCAACGTGAATCAAAGACCGCAATAAAGTGATTGTCTCGCAGAATAGATCACAACTTAATAGATCACAACTTCACTTACCTTCCTCTGTAATACAAGTTCAAAGTTGACAACATGAGAAGGGACAGAACTTATGATACGACCTGAAACCAGAACTATGTTGGTGGATTTCTTCCCTTGTTCACAACAATACTAGGTTGTTGGAGTTCTTTCCTTGCTTATACCAATAAAATGATGAATTTCTTCCCCTTTTTATACCAATACAGAGATGATGAATTTCTTCCCCTTTTTATACCAATACAGAGATGATGAATTTCTTCCCCTTATTATACCTATACAAAGATGATGAATTTCTTCCCCTTTTCATACCAATACAGAAATGATGAATTTCTTCCCCTTTTTATACCAAGACAGAGATGATGAATTTCTTCCCCTTTTTATACCAATACAGAGATGATGAATTTCTTCGTTCTGTTGAGATTTTCGTCTTGTACTCGGCCTGGTAGATGCCCAAATTTCTCAGTTCAGAGCGCTTACAAACAATGACATGTAAATCAGCAACTTATGACAATACCCAGGATATCTATTGTACCTACAGTCCATACTTTGAGATAGCAAAGAAAGCAGGTTTTAGAGAAATGCTCATGCGCACGTATCTTGTAAACGAATACCAATGATCAGCATCATGCAAACCGGAAATACTCTTATCCGGGTTCCAATACCAATTGGAATTTTTCGACAAATGCGCGCAAATTTCTAGGAAAGTGTATTAAAATACACGAAAAGACGTGAGCAGACATGAGCATAACTGGAAAGCATACAATAGCATGACACTCATGAAAAGCATACGCTCTGAAAAGGGTCTGAAAAACATACCATAGCATGATAAGCAGAAATGGGAATCCAGGTAAATTTCGAATGGATAATTCAGAATTAGAGGGTTGTGAGTGGGTGAGCAGATAATTCAGAATTAGAGGGTTGTGAGTGGGTGAGCAGATAATTCAGAATTAGAGGGTTGTGAGTGGGTGAGCAGATAATTCAGAATTAGAGGGTTGTGAGTGGGTGAGCAGATAATTCATAATTAGAGGGTTGTGAGTGGGTGAGCAGATAATTCAGAATTAGAGGGTTGTGAGTGGGTGAGCAGATAATTCAGAATTAGAGGAAGGTGAGCAGGTGAGCAAATAATTCATAATCAGCGGACGGTGAGCAGAGTCGCCCCAAGAAGACAAACCGCTGTCCTGCCATCACCAACCCTGAGCAAACGTTGCCCTCATTTATGGAGTTTGCAAAAACTCACGAAGCAGAAACACAAACTACAAAACTACGGGGAAAATAACCCTCCTTGGTGGTTATTTTGTCATACGAAGTTACCTAAATGAGGAATCGTTAATTAATTAATAATAACAGATGAGTTCTTCACTCTTTGCGCACACGACTGGTACGTGCGCAGCATCACTGAGGTACCTAGTACGGACCCCTCACTGAGATGCGTGATGCGTGCATCACTCACTGGATCGCTTTGTGCATCACTCACTGGATCGCTTTGTGCATCACTCACTGGATCGCTTTGTGCATCACTCACTGGATCGCTTTGTGCATCTAATGCTGAGCTGAAGCACTCCTAGGGGGAAATGTGAGGTCTCCAGCAGAAAGTTGAATAGGCCTTCTTTTTGTTGAAATGAATTATGCCTTTTATTTTGTTGAAAGCTCTTTTTTCCATCCTCTGCTGTCTTATTTTTCTGCATCTCAAACATTCTTCTTCAATTTCTTTCTTGTTTCATATCCTTCCTTCCCAACTTACGGTTTCTAAGCGCACCTTGTGTGAAGATTCCACGTTTATTCAACCTTCTATTAAATGGTACATTCATGGTTCCTCTCTTTGGAACCCCTCAGTTGCTGTCAGGGAGGCTTATACAAACTTTCCAAACCTAATCTTGAGCCGAGTTTCTGAGAGGCAGAGAAGGTTTCTTGCTGACGACGCTCACAGCTCGTTCGTGCGTAACAAGAAATGGAGAAGTGGGAATACGAACGAACTAATGCAAAGACCCGTCTTCAAAATTAAACGTACATGTGGAGAGATGGGAATGACAATTTTCTTCAAAACTAGACATCATCGCAATCCTTGATGTCCACATTACAAAATACAGCGCAAACTAGGTCATTATGCATAAATATAAAGGTCATTTACGCAATGCCATCAGTCATTTGCATTGGAATTTCTTCTGCAATTCGTCACCAGAAGCTCTTTTCCTGAGAGAAGCAGCGTCTCCGAACTCATGCTGCACTCTTTAGGTAAACAAAACTTCTCAAATTCGTACTCTTCGCAAGAAGTCACATTAAAAAGAGCGCAAAAACGTCTCGCAAAGTAGACAGCCCTCGTTTTTGTCGCTCGGTGTAAATTTCTCGCGAAGAGAAGAGCTGAAGAGCGAGGACCTCCAAAACGAGATTGAGCATCTCAGAAGTTGTGCGGCTTGGCGTAACTCGCTTGATGGTCAGCACTCCAACACTTAATGCGAGTTTATGGACGTTGCGACCTGCAAAAAGGCTCTAATGTTCCCTCAGGGCTTTTGGTTACGTGCAAGAGCCCTCCCTTTCTGCATAGGGTCCAACAAGCGGAGCTGAGGGCGAATTTTGCGCTTTCTGCTTGAGAGAGCGGGCTTCCAGCGACGCTTTGCAGCAAGTTTATTCCGTTAAGCAACAGCTGTCTGCCCTCTGAGGCACCATACCGCCATCTGGTGACATCAGTTAACGGAGTAAACCAGGATTTTGGGAGAAGGTTTCGCGACGTGCGACTCACCAGCAAGGCACACGACCCAACAGCAAGATACACCAGCAAGACACACGACACACCAGCAGGACACATGACACACCAGCGGGACACACGACACACCAGCAGGACACACGACGCAACTTTATATCATAAATTAGTTCTTAGTTTCCCTAACGGAAACAGAGGCGTTCCCAAGACAGGAAGGAGTGAGGAAGGCACCATTTTGTGTGTAGGTAATTAAGGGAACTAAGAATCTGTACCATAGATGTGTCTCTACATTATACTCTGTGCGTAGAAACAGTAATACTAAACGAAATTTATGACACAATACCAAAGTTGAAGATGAATGAAGAGTATAGTAAAAGCTGAAAGTGAATACCAAAAATAAAATGCTTTTCCAGGAGTGAGAAGCCTGTAATTGGCCATCACACTCGCAGTGACCGCCGTGGTCGACTGAAAATTTGAGCGTGTGAATGAACGTGATCAATGCGGGCGCGGCCCAACTTTGACGCTCGCGCCGACACAACAGAAGCAAGTCGCGGCGGGGCGCAGCGATCGGGAGCGTCTGCAAACAGGCATTAGCTGCGGGCGTTGAAACATTCGTTACTGGCAACGACACTCGTCACTGCCGTCAATAACACTCGTTACTGTCAATAAAACCCGTTATTCCCGTCAATAACACTCGTTACTGTCACTAAAACCCGTTATTCCCGTCAATAACGCTTGTTACTCTCGATAACATTCGTTATTCCCATCAATAACATTCGTTATTGACGCGAACTCTCAGTCCAACTCTCACTGCAAGACAACATGGAGAACAGCACAACAGAAGCTGTATCGAGCGCAATAATTTCGAGCCTCAAAGGAAGTTGTTCGGCTTTTTCCAGTCGCTTTCAATTCAGTCGCAGAATAATGAAGTCTGGTTTTCACGGGCCGTAGTTTTTCGGTCGCATAATAAGAAGCGTACGCTCGGTCACGCAGCGCTGAATGTATGATGAATAAAAGACGGCTCCCTGTCAATAGAGAAGCTAGAAACAGCGCAACAGAAGCCGGTGTGAACCGGCTTCTGTTGCGCTGTTTCTGTTCTAAGGAGGGGTTGGACGGACCGGCAGCCCCCGGCAGCAGGACAGGAAGGAGACCAATGAGATCTCAGAGGGAATCTCTGCCGCTGTCTAATGGAGCCGTCGATTACGAAATCAAGCGGCGATTTTTCCTTGATAATCAGGCGGCTGCAACGAGCCAATCTGACTAGGTTTGATTGCTTTCTGCGTTAATTACCTTCGTACTAGGAGAGGAGTCTTTGAAAATGAAGAGGGGCCGTTTTAGGAGAAAAAAGAGGAGTCTTTGAAGAAATAAGAGGATTCTTTGAAGAAAGAAAAGAGTCTTTGAAAAATGAAGAGAAGGCGTCTTTGGAAAAAAGAAAAATTTTTTATGAAAGAAGAGAAGTTATCTTTGAAGAAAGAAGTAATGTCGTCTTTTAAGAAAAAAGATGAGCAGTCTTTTAAAAATGAACAGGTGTCATCGTCTATGGATAACTACCCTTTCGGTTCATCACAATTACTTTCTAATTCCTGCCAACTCATTTCGTCCATTCAGAAAGTTCTACCTTTGCATGCCCTCCCATCTCAACCATCATCCCACACCGCAATCCAGAGGCCGTAGAATCGCACTTGCGACATTGCGGCCGGAAATTCTCCAAAGGCTAGGACACAAATTCGGTGTTCTTCAATATCAACATAATTCATCAACTTGACCCTAGAACGCAAACTCTATATTTCTTCCATATTAATCTAAGTCATAGTTAACTTAACCTTAATCATACAACGCAAACTCGGTATATCTTCAATATCAACCTTATTCACTGTCAACTCAAGTCAAGGTTTTCAGGATTTTTAGAAAGTTTTTAAAAGTCAAAAGTTAATGCAGATGATATATTGCATCTTTCGTTTTCATCCAAGCAGAAAATGGAACCCACTACAGATTCGAGCAAATGTGTGGCAAATTCCACGGAGAGTCGCAAGTCCTGAGCGACATGGTCGACGTGCGCCAACATAGAGCAGCTCAGAAATCCTGCATCTCTGTCGAGGAGAGCAGCCTTTCCCCACACTAGCAACAATTCAAAACGGGAGGAATAACTACACTCACCAGTCTCAAGCATGCGTTAGCATACTGATCAAAAATCAACATACATAGTTCACCAAGTATACGTACATCCATATTTCGTCATGCTAATGTAGCTACGCCCTGGAAAACAGCGTAGTCTGACTTATGATGGATTTATGAGAAGTATCTATATGAACAGTTGAAATGCTAATCTTTTCCATCATACATATTTTGATCCCTTTGTTTTTGAGCTGCGTTACCATTCAGATAAATTTCTATCAATTCAAAAGAACCGTTTCAAAAAATACACTAGTTTGTAGTCGTTATGTATTTCTTTGGCATCCGCTTTACAGGATGGGCGTAGGGAGAGGAAACGCAACAAATAAACAGACAAACAAGCGAACAACCAACCAACTGTGCAACAATATATGGGTGGATATATGCCTTTGTGTGTGACCATTCATGCCCCTGCCTTAATTAATAGCATACTATATGCCCCTGAGGTGTATCTTCTCAACTCATGTAACCAATTCATTCCACTGCAAATTCTATAGTCAATCGCAAAAATAAAAACAGTCGCACAACAGTAAAAGCATTTTAGAGGTAATCCAGCAAGATGGCTTCGAATGAATTTAGTTAGAATGCATTTGCACTATGAATTCAAAGCTGGTAATTTCAACGGCTACGGTCCACTTGTGATGAACAATTCAAACAAATTTCAGCTAACACACGCAAAAAATAAGCCTAAAAACATGAGGTCCCCACGCACACATGTACCGCTTACGTACATGCATGGTACAGTAATGGTTCACACAGTCATGGTTCACACACACCCGGTACACACACAGTACACATTACGCCCACTTGTGACGCAAAATTTTAATACGGCTCGACAAAGGCCTTACATAACCTATCTTTCCATGGACCAAAGAATAGCGAGCTACAGGTGGTCCTTTCGAAAGAGAAGATTAGACGCGAGAGAGAAGCCAGCATTTCCTCAAGATCAATTTGGAATTGAATTTCAATGCTAGTGTCCCACAAAGAGCGAAGGCTCTCGGCAAATATAAGGAATCTTCAGAAGGCAGAAGCCGCGGAGCAGATTAATGCAGCTGAGGTCAAGAACCTGCTGGAGAGACTCCTGCATTTCAACTCCGTTTATTCTATCGAGCCTTTAAAGTCAGCGTTTCTGTACAAGCACTATCGTTATAACAACCACAATCATTACACTAGCCCTGGTATCTAGTAGTCACCGATTACAGGATAAGGAAGGAATTGCCACTTGGCCGTGAACTTCAAAAGAACACATTAGGGAACAAATTTAACAAGAAATACGATATACTGAGGCTACTTTTGAAGGAGGATCAAATTGGGCTCTGGGGCATTAAAGCCCCAGAAATAGCTGTTTGACTTGTCATCTGACCGTCTCCTCGTTACCTCATCACAAGAGAAGTGAACTAGAATGTACTATTTACTAACCACTAACGGAATCCTGGTTACCTCATCACAAGAGAAGTGAACTAGAATATACTAACCACTAACAGTATCCTGGTTACCTCATCACAAGAGAAGTGAACTAGAATGTACTAACCACTAACGGTATCCTGGTTACCTCATCACATGAGAAGTGAAACATGTAGAAAATACTAACCGCTGATTATTTGTGCAATAGGGTTCTCCCGCCGCCAAAAACGACGGAGTGAAGGAGTCTTTTTGAAATTAGAGCTATAATTCATCCATGATAACGGTCTTTAATAAGAAGTGTCTAGAAGCATATCGTTTCTTCTTTTCGCTTCCTCCACTTTTGGGTAAGGATGACTTTCGGATGAATTTCAACCTACTTGATTTGCCACCCAAAAACAATCATTTTCACTCATTACGTAGTAAAGGGTACAAGTAGTAATGGACACACCTCCAAGTAGGCAAACAAGCAAGAACTGCTTATCATTAGGTGGGGTATATATGAATATCCTACATATTGATGTATGTCTAGGATATGCTTGTATATCCATCCATTCGACTCACCAGCAGAAAGTGTGTGATGAGCGTATCTGTGATACAAGCTTCATCAACTCCACAACTTTCGGTGTATTAATCCACCAGATTCGTATTCGGAATGAATATCACGTGTTTTGTTAGTAAATAGGAACGAGTTTCACGTGGTTAACTAAAAAATTATTTTCGAAAGTATCTACTTCAATAACAATGAAAAACATCCCTACAAATTGTTTTAGGTACGCGACACGGCTGTTAATATTAATAAATGAAATGTTGCAATTTCAATTATTAAGATTCTTTTAGCAATATGATTTTCAAACTTTTCTTTTTTAAACATTTCAGTATAGAAATTTACCGCTTCTAGAAAAAATGTTCATCGAAGCTAGACGAACTACAGCAAAATGCGAGATGCACTTGGAAAAGAAAATTGAAATACTCTACGGGGTTTGCAACCAGTATTCAACTTACTAATTCCATTGCAATGGAGTTCTGGGTATGAATCGAATAAAAATGATCTAGTAATAAAAAACAATACAGAGTTGTTGCTTGGTTGGTGCGTGTGTCTGTGACGCTTATAAGGATGCTTGATGACCGTATCTGAGATACGAGTTTCACCAGTGCACAAGCACAAGAATATTTTAATCGCGGGAACTATTGGGATGGATGTATATGTTGGTCATCCACATCTGCAAGATTTATTTAACCGAAACATAGAATTCCGTCATTTTAGACGAGCCGTGTACACTAGCATTAGCAATATTCAAGTCAAGAGACAGAGCTGGCCAGTCCGAAATTGGAACACGATGACGTCGGAGATATCGCTGCTGCTGCTGCTACTCGCGCTGTGTGTGTTTTGTATCTTCACCTTGTTGAAATAAGTCCCTGTTTGACTTTCCTCGCAAGTCAGTTCCTCAAATACGAAATTCATTAGATCAACCATTGCTTTTTTGGAGAGGAAAAATCTGGAGATATCGTAGGTAGACAGCAGAAACACACGCAAGAAACTGCTATCATTTGAAACAACAAAACAGCGTATGTAAGAAGAGAGTGTGTAAAAAAAGAGTGTGTAACAAGAGAGAGTGTTAAAAGAGCGTGTGTTAAAAGAGCGTGTGTTAAAAGAGCGTGTGTTAAAAGAGCGTGTGTTAAAAGAGCGTGTGTTGAAAGAGCGTGTGTTGAAAGAGCGTGTGTTGAAAGAGCGTGTGTTGAAAGAGCGTGTGTTGAAAGAGCGTGTGTTGAAAGAGCGTGTGTTGAAAGAGCGTGTGTTGAAAGAGCGTGTGTTGAAACATTATCTGTTGAAGCAACGAGTGTTGAAATATTGTCCGTTGAAACGACTTCTGTTGAAACGACTTCTGTTGAAACGACTTCTGTTGAAACGACTTCTGTTGAAACGACTTCTGTTGAAACAACGTCTGTTGAAACGACTTCTGTTGAAACAACGTCTGTTGAAACAGCTTCTGTTAAAACAACTTCTGTCGAAACAACTTCTGTCGAAAAACTTCTGTTGAAACAACGTCTGTTGAAACAGCTTCTGTTAAAACAACTTCTGTTGAAACAACTTCTGTCGAAAAAACTTCAGTTGAAACAACGTCTGTTGAAACGTCTGTTGAAACAACGTCTGTTGAAACAACGTCTGTTGAAACAGCTTCTGTTAAAACAACGTCTGTTGAAACAACGTAGGGGAAAGAATACACAGATCTCCTCGTATCAGGCAACTTCTTAAGACAGATTCAATTTGCATTCTTTAACCCAGAATAATTAGCTTGAGAGGCGAAAACTTCCGGACGGTGTCGGAAGCTTCGGAGAGTTTGTGATGAGTATAAGCTCTGAAGTTAGAGAGGGGCGATGCTAAGTAAGAAAAATATAGTTTTCTGTTTCCTGATAATCTTAGATTTTTTCTAATCTCCCGGTACGACTGGGACAAAAAAGAAGCCTTGTGTGATCAGGGACCGTTTCCATAGCTTTCATTTACTGAACGAAAAATAGCAATTATTATAGTTAAAGATGTCCCCAAATGAACAAATCAAACAAGAGATCATCCTTTACTGTTCTTAGGGATTATTTCGAAGCCCGCTTCTATGAACGGCTTTAATGTGTTTCACTTCGTTCGGAATTTGTGCCCTGATGTGTTGTGTGAAGTTCTCTGGCGAGTGGCAGTTCCTTCCTCATTGTGATGTCGGTGACAACCTGATGCCAGTGCCAGTCTGGTGGCGGTGGTTGTAGTGGCGGTGGTTGTAGTGGCGGTGGTTGTAGTGGCGGTGGTTGTAGTGGCGGTGGTTGTAGTGGCGGTGGTTGT
>JACJUY010008847.1:608-18958 GCA_014220935.1 Platorchestia sp. MABIK | reverse complement strand
AATACATTCATTTAAATAATAAGTAGTTCATATTGTAGCCTCATATGGAAGAAGCGGATGAAAAGAAAATGTTTAAATTTACCTGAAAAATGCCGAAAAATTTATGTGATGTGAACAGCAACATTTGCGTTTTTTCAGCCCCTATAATAAGCTTGCATGAACACTTTCTGGCTTTTAAAAAATAATTACTAATTTCGAAAATTAGTAACGGTAGTTTCGCATCAACGAATCTGTCAGTGGTGCAAGCTTTTTATTTAAAAGAACTTGATTATTAAGACTTTACTGTTTCTTTTAATACCATACGAGTAGAATCTTTATCTCCTACAAAAGGTAAGCAGTAGCTTCCGTGTAGTCATTTCGGAATAGCTATTGAAGAACATTAGATTATAATGAATTGCTCCTACTTCAGCCGAATGGATTTATACGAGTTATCGAAAAATTAATTTATAAAAGCAATTCATGATTTTCATGACCATTTCATGACTGACACTAAAAGGGTACGGCATCGAATTGGAATAATAAGAATTTGAAAGAGTTGACATCGAGATGAAACAAGGGCTGGTGGAAAAGTCAACAGTTAACTGGAAAACAAAACTGAAAGCAGCCACATCGAGGTTGGGTAGTGACAGGTGGAGAGAGTCGGGATCTATACGGAATAATGAAGAGGAGAAAAAGTCTATTGCGAGGTGGAATAATGCGTGGCAAAAATCATCATATCGAGATGTGGAATTAAAAGTAGCGAAAGTCGGCATCGATGAGTGATAATATGGGGTAGAATTCGGGATTCACATAAAAAATCATTCTCCGAGAAGTAGATGGCGAATAGCGAGAATAAGTGAGTTTTGTTATATTCGAGTCAAAATGAGAGTTGGGCAAAATTAGTCAACTCTGGGATCATAAGTAATGATTGCTCAACGGACGGCGTGTGAGAGAATTCAGTTCAATACATCAGGAGCCCAATAGCGGCCAAAAACTTATCATCCTTACGGGATTAGTGAATCCTTTATTACTAATTCAATATTAACTTGTATAAGTTTTTTAGGAAATCACGAGCTTTGTTTAGCGCACGCTAGTCTTGTGTCGTGAGACAGGAAAAATATGAACTTCTCTCGACAAACACCAAATCGAAAAATTCTCAGTGAGTCTTCGAATTTGTCGTTTTCAATTTCAATTTCTTTTCTTAATCTAGCGCATGCTACATCTGTCGTGACCAAACTTCAATAAAAAGCAATGGCACATTATCATAATTGCACTGCAGTTCGAAACCAGAGTAGTGTTCTAGAAAGTACGAAAGATTTGCTACAAAACTAAGCATGCTATTTTCCACCACAAATGTCGACAGGAGTGAAGCGATGGCAAATTTAATTTTGAAATTCTAATTAGCAATCGTCATTGATACATCTAATTTGAATTTAGTATTAGCTTCAAAATTGCACTCGCTCAACAGAAATGAGCTACGGCTAACAATACTGTCTAATTTCGGCGAAATATCAAGCTTGATTTTTCGACACAGAGTGAATCACTGATGAACCAGTTGGCGACAAGCACGACAATAATTTTTGCATATTTTTCTCTCAGCGACATCTGTGTGGATAAAAGAAAACTTTTTTCAGTCAATCATTGAAGAAGGTGTGAACCCGCGGTATTGGAATGTTCGATTCAGGTCTGATTGACTTAATCAATTTAGAACGTCACATCAAGCTCTAATAGACTTTATCAATTTAGAACGTCGGATTGAGATCAGAATGACAGCGAAGTTAAAATGTAGGATTAGATTGATGTACGAAACTAGAAATTCCCCCAAAACTTCAGAACGAAAAAAATAGCCACTGAACACAATTTCCTTACGGAAAATATCTGCATTAAGTGAGCAGCTTAATAAACTCTGTTTCATGATAATAATTCACCCACTGCTGTTCAAATTTCCATCACAAGAAAATAAATTCAAGAGATGCCTAGTTTCACTCACATGTAAAGTTGTGTTCTTTCATGTAGGACGCCTTCTAGGCTTACTGGATTGGTTTCTTCCCATTTCATCTCAAATAAGATGTTATTATAATTACTAAATTTCGATGTTGAAGATTCAACAATGTTCCTACAGTGTGTTATCAAGAGCTTGAGAAAGTCAAATTTGTCGCTGTTCTACATGTGTAAAACTGTCAAATTATTGCTCTCTAGAAATAATTTCATTGATCTCTTTCACAAGGTTATTTTCGTCCGTTTTCGAGAACAGTCAAGCATTCCCTTTGGATCCTGGCAGACATTTAGCACGGCGTCACTCCTGAACAAAAAGTATCTAAAATCCAACGCCACCATATGATTATTAGAGGTGGCAGATTTCAGTACCGTGTTTTTAATTTGAAACCTATCGTGAATAAAAACCGTTCAAGAACAGCCATGCAAATATTACTTTTTTATATTTGCTGTAACTAGGGAAATCACTTTTCCTAACACTAAGCTAATGCTTTGTTGGGTAAATTAAATTAACTCTCTCACACCTTCAAAAAAGTACAACACTTCCCCTTTCCATCGTCTTTTTCAAATAAGACACACGGTCTGCCTTTACCATACTAATCTAAACTGCACAGTTAGGTAGAGCAGAAGTAGAAATTTTCGACTGAAATTCGCAGTGCTGAGAGAATTCGCCTTCTCACTTCATTTACCCGTGGACTGGTCAGCCGCATGGCATGATGAAATGTTCGTGGAAAGAACTTGTCTTCGTGTACTGACAAGGGAAGAAACTCAAATTTAAAAAGACGGCATTGAAATACAAAACAGTTTCTGATTTGGTCTAACCATCTTGTCAAACAAATTGAAGCCCAAATACAGGCCCATAATTTCAACGAATCCGGGAGCCCCATTGTCCACAGGTGCAAATTCACTAATTCCGACATGTATTTTTGAGATGTCGATATCGCATGATAGTTGATTTCAGAAACTGCTGTCGGGAGCTGAAATATTAA
This sequence comes from Platorchestia sp. MABIK, assembly GCA_014220935.1. Classification (NCBI taxonomy): domain Eukaryota; kingdom Metazoa; phylum Arthropoda; class Malacostraca; order Amphipoda; family Talitridae; genus Platorchestia; species Platorchestia sp. MABIK. The sequence continues at coordinate 15,995 of JACJUY010008847.1, read as the reverse complement.
TTAACGTTTCGATCGTCAGCCACATTTGTGAACATGGACCAGTAGTTTGCACATATCCTGCCCGTGTACAGTACGTTTCTTGAACGGCCCCCCGGTATTGCCTCATGCAGCAAGGGGAGCAGATATCTAGTCATAATAAGTGAAACACTCATTTTACGTGAACAGATCATTCAAAGATATTCTACTGAGTATCCTTTTTACTTTGTAAATGTTTAAATAAACCTATACAAACTCTTTCAAGTAAAAAACCATCGTAAGTGAAATCAAACACCGAATTTTGTGAGATATCAAAATCTAATATCGGCGAAAGTCCTTTATTGTCTAAACAAGCATTAAAAAATAAGTAAAATGAGAGGGATAGTTCAACAATCTACAAACTTCTTTTTACATTTCCTTCAAAAGTCAATGCAGTTTATTAGCTGTAGCTCAACGCCGTTGATAACCGATCTCTGCAGAAGTGAAGTGACAAACGAAACTCCAGGCGACAAGGTTTGAGAGCGCTCACCGATACTGCGTAAGGAAAACGTTTTTATTATTAAACCATAAAATGTTGAAAACAGTTCAATCGTAAGTAAAGTAATTTCACTGTTTTTTCAAGAGAATTCAACATGTTCATTTTTTGCTAACCTTCAAATGTTGCCACATGACGGTGTTCATAAACGAACTTTTTGCTGGAGGGAATTCAAGGGTTAAGTTAAGAAAGGAAAAGTTTGGCCACATCTAATAATTACTCATATATTTCACGACATCATTTTAACTTAAAGCAGGAATTATTACTTTTATTAAAATAACTTTTGTCAACATCTAAATAGATCAGAAGAGAACTAATTCGCTCTGCAGCATGATTTTAACGGTCTTCAAAGGTTTTTATTCAACTTTAAGCTTAAGGTAATTGAGGTTGAAACTATTTACTAGACATCCAATTTGATGCCTGAATTTCAACCATTGCCAGATCATGAATGAGGAGACAACATGAAATGTAAATCGACTTGAATATAATAGGAGAAAATTAATAAGTCTACATCCAAGTTACAGAAACGGAAGGAAACCTGAAGCGAAGAAATATAGAAACTTTGCACAGACACCTACACCTTCACCACACTAGCTCAAAATCATAATCATCTTTGTTCAAGCAAAACATAAATCTACAGCTTGGAAAATTAAATTCTGCCGTTTAGTATGATGCATTCAAATCACAATCGAAGTTTCTAACAATGTCAAACCTTGTTTGATAATTGAATTTTCTATTTGTCTATGACTAATTAATTGTTTCGTAGTGATACCAAAGTCAACTAAGTGCTTCCAAACACTTATTAGTGATGTTAAAATTATCCTGGTGATGCCAAAATTTTCTTAGAGATGCTACAATTATATCAGTAAGGCCCAAATCAAATTCCTGTAGCCAAAATCGTCTCAGTGATGCTAAAAATATCTCTGTGTAGTCAAAATTGTCTTAGTGAAGTTAAAATAATTTTCGTGATGTTAAAATCGTAGTAGTGTCATTAGGGGGTTGCTTGTGCTGTGTCTTGATAGAGGTGTGTGACGAAAAGAATATATATTTATATAATGCAAATCCTCAGAATTTCAAACAGTATTTTGTAACAACTTATGCTACAAGAGCAATCATCCCGATCTATTCGTGGAATTTTATGAACCTCCTGCATTGCTTTAGAGTCACTCGTAATGCTGCATATCTGTGAAGTACCTAGAAAAATTATATGCTGTATAATTTATTTGATAAATAAGTTAATCAAGGTATGTATGCAATTGGTTGGAAATGATGATGTTCAGTAATTGTTTATAAATAATGAATGAGTGTTTTTGTTCATTTATGGCAACTTCCAAAACAAAAGGAAAATCTCGAGTCAATGCGCATCATCTCTACATAGAAGCTATTAATTTCCCACAGCTCGTATTGCAGACACCCGAAAAGCGAATTCTATTGTCAGAGTATGTTATTAACGAAGCTTACATTTGAAAAGCATCGACTTGTGAAAGTTTTTCCCACCAAAGAAGACAGAGTGTGAATTTTAAATCGAGAGACAAAATTAAGTATCCCAGATCACAATGAACTTGAGAATTCACAAAGCAACCGCCACGTTGGCCCGTAACCAGGTTGCTGCAGCCGTCCTATGCCTGCTGTTGGCAATCGAGGCGTTGTCGATCATCACAATAGACCGCAAATGGACCGCTTTTGGTGCCAACATGACCAAGGTTTCCTGGAAAAACTTCACGGAATTTACCACACCAAGCATCATCGCTTGTCTAGCTCACGTTGCAGGGAGTCCTCCTGCCAACCTCGCGTGCCACAAGTCCTCGAGGTGCGTTTTTGCCTCCGTGTACCTGCCGCGCGTCGGGGGAGAGCAGACTGAGGGCTTCAGGTGCTTTTATTTCCAGGGTGAGTGGGAGAATGTTGTCTTGAATTCAACTCTTCATCAAAGTTTGCTTATCGAGTGCAAGTTATTTTGGCGAACTGGTATATCAGCTGTATGGCAGAGACCAACATTAATTGATTTTAAAAGTTCATTAGCGTATTAGTTGAATTCGTTTTTAATAAGCTAAGGTCTTTAAAGGAATCATGATTTAAATGCAAATATTCTGAAGGAAACTCCTGTTGGATTACATCAAAGCTTCTATCTTTCTTCCCATTGATGGAAAATAATTTTCGATTGTTTACTTTATACTACTTTGAATGTCCGTGCTACTACGAAAACACTTTTCTCTGAATAAGTAACAAATACCTTTCAATGCAAACATTATAGCTAATGTTTATTGCATTTGGATGATCAGATGAGATTTTGTTAGTTTAAAGGTCCATGTACCTAGTATTATCGATCAATGTGGCGCATCAGTACCATTGTCACCAGTGAGTAGGTAATTTGCATGGAAAGGCTAGTGATTTTCAGAAATCCTACCCGCACAAACCAGCCCGCCTCAGATCTCTCCATATGAACACTGAGCGTTAGCGCCTCAAAGCTTGATGAGAAGATTTGTAGTACGAGAAAATTTACTTGTTGACGTGAATTAAAATTCAATTCTTTTTTCCTCAAAAACATTCAGTTTGAAGAAACTTGAACCCAGGATCAAACGTTGTCTTAGCGTATCGTGCTGTATTTTTTAGGTTTCCTCTTCAGTTAGAGATTTTAATGTGTGTCTGCCAAATTTCAACTCTCATTTTTCTAATGTCACCGACATTAGTTTTTAGGAACGCACGACTGGGTTTCGTAAGATAAAGAACAGTTCTTTTTGTATTTGAGAATCCATGTGAATATTCGACGTTTCCAGTGTGCAGCCACGAAGGAGCGCTGGTGAGGGAAAATGAAAACGTCACCGTCGCTGACCCTGCCTGCATGGGCACACGAAATCTCACCTGCTCCATTCATGGGATGATATTCGCTGGTTTGTTTAGTGGAACGCATATACTTTATGTGAACAACTAGTTGTGATTTAGAAGCTGATGTATTTATGTCGCTCTTAAGCGGTATTTTCAACTAAATGTAATGACGTGTTGCCATTCGTCAGTCTCATTCCAACTCTAAAAGAACCTATTCACGACACTTGCCGCCAACGCCCGCTCAGTGCACACACCCAAACTCAAGCCAATTTGCATCGTCAGTGAGTTCGCGCAAGCTACAACTCAAGACCAATTTCTAGGCATGAATTGTTGTTGGGCGATTTTCTTGTTATTTTGTGGGCGAAGTTTACGGCTTGTGCCGCAGACTGACCCGTGAGTGAGCTCGAAATTCCCAGTTCGTAATTTAGCTCGTGTTTTCGTCATGTTTTGCGATTTCTTTCTGGTTGAATTATACTGCTTGCACAGATCTAGCTGTAATACTTTTTTGTCACATTTGATTAATTTCAAACTTTTAAAGGAAAAGTGTTAACCAATATACTACCAGGAAAAAATGGCAACCACTATAATTTGAGCGCTATAGCTACTTGTGAGGTAACTGTCTCTTCTTTACCAACATTAATCAGAAAATGGATTGTAAAGTGTTCCTCAATGATTTTATAGAGGTTTATCGATACCATCCGTGCCTCTATCGTGCTATAAGTGCGCATTATTCGAACAAACAATTAAAAACGCAGCGTATGAAGTGTTAGTGAATAAATACAAAGAGGTGAATCCCGATTCCACGAGAATGAGGTAGTGAAATAGATAAACTCCTTACGAACCTGGTGGCAGAAGGAACTAAAAAAGGTAGAATTGTCGAAAAGATCAGGGAACACGGCAGAAGACATTTGCATCCCAACTCTCTGGTATTATGACCTGCTTGAATTGCAGCGCAACTGAGAGATTGGACTTGCACCGTGAGTGGGGAAGCAGGCTTGTGCAAGTTGCAGCTCCAACCTTTTCTGCACTTGAGTTGGAGTCGGCGGCATGTGTCGTGATTGGGTCCCTTAATACTCTCAACAGACGTGCCTCCCCCCCGCACCACGTGCACAGCCCCTTTCACGCAGTACTCGTTTGGTTGCATGTACGACAGCCAGGAGTTCTTAGGCCCCTACTGTGAGGCGCGTCAGTACTGCCAGGGACTGGGGGCGAACCTTGCTTCTCCGGAGACTGCAGAGGACACTGCTGACATGACGAACTACTACATGGCCAAACACGGTGATTAAATGCACGTAATTTATTTCAAATATGACTTAATGTATTTAAAGTTACTTTCAGAAACGTTTTACATTCAACAAAATTTTCAAATCAAATTCAGAAAATTTTCAGATAAGTTAAATGCGTATTACAAGACAGGCAGATGCTTTCGTTTTCCGATGCAAATTTGTACAATTATAACAGAAAATCTGTCAATAATGACTGCTTATATCTTGGATATATAACACCTGTAAGGATGAACCATATTTAGAGTGTATAATGATTGCCCCTCTGTATTACGTGGTTGTACTGTGCATTCAATGCAGACCATGAATGGCACAGCCTAATTCTACCGCTGATGGGTTGCTCTCTGAACACTAAATTAGGTCATGCGGCCGATGAAACAAGTGCCACGCGAGTGTACCAGATAATGAATCTGAAATTTCATACATGAGGTTTTTTCAAGTATTAATATTATGTCAGGTAGGTGTCTGCTGATATGCAAAACTTAATATATTTCAAAACCAGCCAAAAAAATATTGTAATCGTGATCCAAAAACTTTAATAATAAGTCTTTGTCTGAAGCATATCACTTACGCCATTACAATCATGAACGAACAAAATCCCTCATCATTAGAATTACTGTTTTGATAGTTTCCTTACGTTATGGTGAACGTGTATAGTTGACTGGTCATTGGTGTACATTCAGCCCAGAAAGATCACTACTACGTCGGCCTGTACCGAGTGAAAGGCGTCTGGCGCTGGCCAGCCAATCAGCGAGACCCTGGACTACCCGGTAGAGGGGACTGGGGTTCTGGAGAGCCAAACAACAATGCAGACGCAGCATCTATGTACGAAACTTACGATGATGTGTATGAAATAGCGGATGATTTCCCCTATCAGCAACGAAAAGTTCTCTGTCACGTTTGGACTACCTACTAAACATTCCCACCATAAAATCCAGCGGGCAACCATACGGTTTTGTTAGAAAAACAAATTATCTTGTGTGATAATGGTAACCCATGCACAGATGTGATCATAGGATGTTGTCTACCCCCTCTGGGTTCTGCACATCACCTGAGGTAGAAGGCTTGCTCTCTAAGTATTTTGATCTAAGGAAATCGTCACTTCTAGCTCAGAACATTAATTCGAGTGTCATTTACACTAGTCTCCGAACCACCCAAGTTTATCTGGCTAATGTTTTCTCAAATCCAGAAAATTTTCCAGAGTATAATGTAGCATTTTATGAATTGGGTTAGAGTGCTAAACACACGTAAAAAAAGGTAATTCTCCTTTGCGCACCAATTTTTCAGGACTCAATTTTTAAAATTATACATGCAGGAATGTTGAAATCATTTTTTCCTCAATCACTCTAAATATTTTATAAAATTGGGCGTGTAATTTTAGGCTAATACTCATTTTTAGCAATTGAGAGTCTTTGAAAAGACACGAATTTTCTACCCACCTACTATTTAGGGGACGGTTCGGGTTCTAAAAAAGCCTGTAAGTTCTTGATGGATTTTTTTGAGATTTTCATTATAGGTGTAACATGATGGGACTTTGATTTTGGACTCATGTTTTTTTCTGTAAATTAAAATGAAATGTGATTTGTTCGGTAATAACGTGAAAAAATAGGTGTTGCGGAAAAATGATTCTTCTCTTATAACTTTGAAGTTACAGAACTGAACAAAATGTTTTATAGATAGCTAATTGTCTTGTCTGGAGATTCGGTGCAAATTTTTTCGATAATGGGATTTTTTGAAATTCAAGAATTTTTTTCCCAAATTCCGACCACTGTTTTCGCTCTTTCGAATCATTTTGCTTATAACTTTTGACATGAACTGAAATTTAAAAAACTTTTGCCCCTCCTCTTTAAATTCTTTCAACCTCTTTCGATTGATATATTTGAAATTCTTGTACCTTCAAAACTGTGGGAGAGGAATCACTTCAAAGGTCAAATAGGCAAGTTTTCAGCAGAGCCATTTTTCTTGAAAAAAATTGATTTCAGAATTTTTGAACTGAGATTTCTTTCAAAATGAACTCCACTTCTTTTTGTGGCTCTACTTGGTTCCATAGATTGATGATTGATTAATGCAAGTTTCTGAGCAGCGATGATTTTAAAAAATATTTTTTTCTTAATAACAAGATTATTTAATTTTAAATCTGCTCTATTGCATTGTAGCGCTTTTTTAGCCATTTCGATTGATATATTTGACATTCCTGTACCTTCAGAACTGCGGGAGGTGATTATATGTTTACACAAGAATCTAATTAGCTGATGACTCAGAGCAGCCGGACTCTAAAAAACCCTCAGTTACATCATCATGATTTTTACTAAGTGTTAGAATGTTTCGTTTAAGGATGAAAGGATTTCCAGCAAAGCCATGAATGAAATTTTATGCTATTCCCGTAGAGGAAAGCCCAAAACTGACTCGTAATAAGGGGGGAAGGGGGAGATCACTCATTCATTGGCGCGCCAAGGTCACGCAAGTGCGCGTCTTCTACCCTGTCTAGTTGAAGAACCAATGTACGTATTTGAGAGCCAATTATATCGTTGAATGTGCATGAAAATTTTCTATAAGATGAGTTTATAATCGGAAACCTACCATTATCCAGAATTTGACCCAGACCGGGCCCTTGAATTTGTACACTCGGACTGAAAACCCTCAAACTGTCGAAAAGACACAATTCTACATGTTTGAGTTTCTGAGAGAACAATAGAAATGCGAGAGATTCTAGGAATTTTCCCGTTTTTTTTTATGCCGCAACGGCGTTCGTCCACTTCGAGCCCACTTTAGGTTGAGACATAAAAAGAGGTCTTTAATTATTTATTCATTCAAGCATATCTAGCCTTACCTATCGTAAATCGAAGTATTGCTAATTATTACTTCGCGTTTTGAATAAGGTTACATTACATGATGGCATCGGAACTTGGTAAAAAACTCTTCGTGAAAAATTTTTGTCAGAGATTGATGCAGAGAAATAACATGTCTGTTTTGAACAACATGATGGAAATAAGGGTAAACCAGCACATTTAGAATAACAATCATGTGTGGAGATCAATTATGCGTGGAGATCAGCGAGGCAATGTGGTATTGGGAATTTGACGCCTCTGTTACGCATCGCTTTAACTATGAAAATAATTCAAGTGTCGATTCAAAGCAGAGATAATGTAATTTATCCATGAACATAGCTTTTAAAAATATTTCTATAGACAATCGAGTGCGCGCGTGTCCAACTTGTGAAGTGTGCTTAATTTGGAAAATAAACACAATTTTTCAGAAAGTCATGAGACCTTTCTTTCAAATAATTAGGAGCTATGTTTTCTGTTAGACCTGAAGTTTCTTATCATAATGAAAATAAGTACTAGAAAATATCCCGTTTTTGTTAACAGATATTTGTGCACATGAGACGTGATGATTTTTTTATAATAAGGCGTATGCGTTAGTGACGAGCAAAGATCGTGTATCGTAACTGAATTGTTTTTCAACATTGAATTCCCTTTTGTCTGTGAGAAACTTCGTAGTATAAAAATTCTGAATTCATTCTATTTAATAACCACACTTTTACAACTGGTGGTATGACACTAGACTTATGTGATATTTCAAAAAGTGACCTGAGACTCAATTGAAAGTAACCCGTCTCTAATATAATGAAATTCCGTTGAAAAGTATACAATTATTGAGGTTCGTATTACATGTTACAATTTTGAGAATGAAGTCATCAGAATTTACAGGAGGTCGTTTTGTGGGGTTTCGACAATCAACCTCAATCTTTTCAAGTTTTTCGTGGCCGCTAGATGTCACATTCACAGTATCGGCTGTTACTGTTTCATTGATGTGTCTTCTTGAATTATACAGACTTACGCAGGGTTTTTATTGTACTGCTAAGACAATAATATTAGTGTTCAAAGACAGATATGTTCGTCGGAATTCGATCACAGTCCATTTAGAAAATGTGTCATAAAACACATATAGGACCAACCTGTCGAACAGCATAATAACAAATCTGTACAAATATTTGAGATACGAATAGGAACCACTAGCTATAATTTAAAAGCCTAGTGATTTATATCGCTCATAAGCAGTATTTCCAACAAACTGTGGTGACGCAATGATAATAAATAGTCTCATTTCAGCTCTAACACCTTCATCAGATGTGCCTCCCCCCCGCACCACGAGCACAGTGAATGCCTGTTTTACACTGAATCATTCCAAACATATATAACTTCTCCCTGAGTCGAAATGAATGTGGTGGAGGATTATTGGCCTCATGTAACCGAGGTTTATAACTCAATGTATTTATAACATTGAGGGATTGCAACGAACACTTCCCAAATTCTCGAATCTCAAAGGCATTAGAATGTAAAGCGTTATGGATTCCATTTCAGTTTGTGGCATATATTTAGGTACTACCATAGCGAACGCTCTGCTTATAATGGACGAATGGGTGCTTGACATAAAATATTTTCATTTGCATTTAGATATCTGCCCTTTTAGAACATTTGCTGCTTGTACAAATATCTCTGATGAATGGTAATTTTTTTCTACCTGAGCAATTATCCAAGAGACAATCGACAGAGGGTGGAACGAGTTGTAATTTTTTTTTAAAGCAATTCTTTGCAGTTTATGGGTGGAGGGTTAAGATCTAGAACTGTTTCCACATGGAAAGAAGTTCATTGACATATTTGAATTCATGGAATTTAATAATATCAAAATGAATTTATGGATGTAGATGATTAAATTTATTAAAATAGAATTATACAAACCATGGTACCGAGTTGCAAATTACAAAAGACTCCGAACTCCACAAACGTTTTTCAGGATTTAAAGGTTTTGAAAAGATCTCAATGAATGAATAATAACAAAATATCCCTAACACCGGATATATCTTTGGAACTTTAGACGCATCAGGTTTCATTTTTTAGATATGTGAGCTGAGCCAGCAGAACTCGTTTTGAAATGTCAATTTTGAAATTTCAATTGTAGATTTCTGTGATTGACGAGGAGTGTCATAACATGGAAAACTGTGAAATTGTCATGAAAAGTCCTTTAATAAATCAAGCCGCTGCTTTAGGAATTTGACACTTCAGTTTGCGATGAGGAATAACCTCTTCCGAAAACACGTTCTAGTTTCAAATACTGAGACTCTACATATGTACATTATCTTGTATTTTGCACTTTCAATTGTGTTGAGAGAAATTGTGGAAACAGAGTTAGATTTACATTTCAACACTAGCAAACAGCCCTCCACACTAGAAGTTACAGGGACACCTCGACATTTGAGCCCTGCCGCTGCACATTTTATTTTCAGTCAGCAAAATATTGTTCTGAGAAGTTTTTCACTATTTCAATGCGCATAGTCGTAAAACTCACCTTTTTCTATCCACTTTACTATGTAACCAGTTTTGAGATGTGTTTAAATAAGTTATTAGCATTTTGACCGTACAGCTAGGATCGTAATGGTAAGTTTGAGCTTAGCTGATAGCTTTGGTCAAAAATGAAGAACGTGTTGATGGTGCATGACTGCATCCGGGTGTGTTCTAATGTGTTCTTTGAGAATGGCTCCTCATCGTAATTTTAAATTAGCTTATGTTGATAACGATCAAAATTCAGCGTTAAATGAAAGAGGACATACTGCCCGTTCATTGGAGATGTTCAAAGGAATGTCAGCATGTCACCTAAATCCTAAGGTCTGACAATAATGCTTGAGTTAATTCTGTTTAAATGCTTCATTTTTCTTGCTATTGTTCGTTAAAAAATAACTTTTCTGGGATAAGTTCGTGTGAGCAAAGAACCAATAAATCTCCGTGGGTTTTCTTATTTTCTGATTTTTCTGAGAATTCGTCGAGGCAATGCGGAATTAAGTTTAAAATTCCACCTACATTTAAAATGGGTTTCCAGTAGATATACTCTGGAGCTCGTTATTCAATATGTTGTGCATTTCGTTCAGTATGAGCAAGACAGAAACATCTCGGTTTAAGATTGCTTGCTAAGTAGTGAACGTCTCAGATTGTGGGTCTCTGTGGTCATCTTTGAATCTTACTGAAACAATCATACTATTCTGTCGAGCCGTGATTAACATATTTTGCTATCAGCAACTCATTCTTGTCTCACGCGTTGCATTTCATTTGGGATCAATCCTTGCTCTCGTTTAGATTTTCGTGGATGAGATAGCATGTACAGAATGTGTTGCAGGTCAGCTTGTGGTGGCTCTCCACCAGTGACAGGTCAGTTGAACCAGTACTTTTGACCCTCATCTGAACTCAGGCAGGAGCCTGGGAGCACAAAGTAGTCTCAACATTCAGTTCACATGAGACAGCTGGACGGTTTTTGCACATCTCACAATTCTTGAGGTACGAAACGTCAGACGTGTGTGCTACCAATATTACGATGACATGTACGTGCTCACCATTCCAATTAAGAGACGTTATACGTGAGTGGTACTCATAGTACTATAGGCTAAACGTGTATTTTTACTACGGTACGTAATAAAACCTCACTATTCCCTGTACGATATGTTATAAATGAGCCCCATTCCTACTACGACATAAAGTCCTAGAATGTAAATGTGTGTAACTCCTATTACGGTACGGTATTAAGGCGGTCAACTCCAACAAGGATACTTTACTTGTGCGTAACTTCTGCTACGATACGTTATGCCTGTGTAACTCCTACTACGATATATTATGCGTGTGTGACTCCTACTGCGATATATTATGCGTGTGTAACTCCTACTACGATAAGTTATGCGTGTGTAACTCCTACTACGATATGTTATGCGTGTGTAACTCCTACTACGATATATTATGCGTGTGTAACTCCTACAACGATGTATTATGCGTGTGTAACTCCTACTACGATATATTATGCGTGTGTAACTCCTACTACGATATGTTATGCGTGTGTAACTCCTACTACGATATGTTATGCGTGTGTAACTCCCACTACGATATATTATGCGTGTGTAACTCCAACTACGATATATTAGGCGTGTGTAACTCCCACTACGATACATTATGCTTGTGTCACTCCTCCTTCGATATATTATGCGCGTGTAACCCCTACTGCGAATTTTATACGTGTTGTTATCCAATTTTAAACTAAAATTACAGACATTTATTTACCTTTTTTAATTGCAATAAAGGATTTTAATTTCCAATCATGAGAACGTTCCTAGACATTAATATACCACAAAGCGCTGTTGAATATCAGTGGATATCATTCTATCACGCCTCAAAAAATCTTTAAACCTTCTGCAGAATTTGACTGTTATTTTACATAAGTTCCATAACTCGAATGTTCAGTAGAATCTTCCCTAACTACTGACTTAATGTTTTTCTTGTCCACACAAAAACATTTTCAATGACTTTCAAAAATTGAGTGTCTCGGAAAGCTGATGCTTTACAGAGAATGTATTCTCAAAAACTATTCTCTAGAAGTAACAGCTTTTGCTGTTAGTTGTTTTGCTGTTCGTGGCTTTTGGAGATGTAGAACCATTACTTATTTGGAGAAGATATTTTTATTCATCGCATTATAAATGTAGCACGGGTCATGCATGTAACGATCATTATTTATTTATTTTATACTGGGACCAACCTAGTTTTGTTACTATTAACATTATTTTTTTCGACTTGTGTTTTCATTTGTCGTTTCTATTACAATAAACTATATAAAATCCGTAAGGGTTTTATCCTCCAACAATCTCCGGCACGCAATGAAGTCTGCAGCAAGTGACAACGGGCACTGATGAGTGGAAAATTACCCACCCATCCATAACAATTCTTTCATCCTTCTGAACACTCTCCTTATCCACGCCCGTCCTTTACTCCTTTTGAACACTCATCTCATCCATGACAGTCCTTTTATCCTTTTGATGACTTACTTATCCAGGACAGTCCTTTCATCCTTTTGAACACTCACATCCACGAGAGTGCTTATATCCAAATGAATCCTTTTTGCAAGACAATCATTCGAGCATTCCAGCTTTCTCGAATGAATAGATGAACTGCCATTCAGAGCATAACGTGGAAAGTTATCCCAAGTGTTTTACCGGTGTACTTGTAGGTTAATACTAAAGAAAGTTATTAGTTTACATTTATCTTCCGTATAGCTAGAATTGCAGGCATCAGACGCGGTGGAGTGGCGGTAGAAGTAATGAGGAGCTTGTGGCGGAATTATCACGCAAAGATTACGGGCGCATTAGCTCTTTGTGGTCACGTCTAATTGAGAAATACTCTCGCTGAAGGCCGAGAAGTGCTTTTGGCTGAGATCGGGAACTTCGGTGCTGCAGTGTAACGTACCTGTGGTACTCTGATCTTCTGACGGTGACGCAGGAGACCGCAGGCGTAATCTGAAGAGACTTCCTCTTAATTGGTTTCTTTGCTTCATATAGTATAGTAGTACAGCATCAATGTACGTTTGAAAAAAATGAATTAAAAGTAGATCATAGCAGACTTGAAAATAGACTTTCAGCAGCTGTGAGCTCAATAATTTTTTCGATTCTTCGGAATTAAGGCGAACCTTAATAATATAATCTTCTGTTATACATTTATTCTGTGTTCATAAGCAGTAAACGTGAGACGTCATCAACGACTCAACTGAACATGTTAATGAACAAAAATCATGAACAGATGGCCCGTGTTGAAGAATATATTTGATAAATTTATAGTAATTGTTCACGCACGAATGAGTTTGACGCCCCAAAACGTAATGACATGATATATAGAAATAATCAGTAATTATCGAAATAATTTCTGGTATACGGGCTCTGTATAAAAAGTTCACTGCAGGAATTGTATGTAGTTTCTTCGTTTGATGTAAAGTAAGTTCGTTCTACCAGAGAAACCGCCAGCAATCTGCAGGAAAAAATCATGTTCGTTGAGTAATAATACTATTCAAAGAAAACTCAACTAGAGAACGCTTTTCATTTCATTTCTTTAAAAAAAATGTTGAAGGGCATCAAAGTAACAGCCTGGAAGTAACAATTCGTGGAGGTCAAAGTTTTAGTGTGGGTAACTTAAATCTTAGTCTTAATATCCGTAGAATTTTTCAGATTATACACCAGAACTTCAGTGTTCAACAGGTGTTAGTTTCGTTACTGTAGAGCAAACATTGTCATGACAACTGGGAAAACTCTACGGATAATGAGCTTAAGATTTAAGTTACTCACACACTTTACACAACCAAAACTTCTTTAGCGATTGAATAAAAGAACAATCTAGAAATAAGCTAGTCTATTCCTAAAATATTTCATGATAATATCACTTCAAATACATTTGAAGCAAAATGTAAAATAAAGTTCGTGCAAACCCATTAGCATCATTTTAGATTAGAGTTATCAAAACGCATATATATGATTGCATTTTCTGACATTTTCACGACGATTTGATGAAAAATGTTGCGTTGATTTCCCTCTAAATTGTCCAAATGATAAACTTATGAGTAAATATTTTGAAATGGCAGGTAATGACATATTCTGGAGATGATGCGAACCTTAATAATAGCACGAGCTTGCCAATGGATCATTATCTGGTCGTCTTGTAGTCCAACTGCAGCTGAAATATTTTCTGCTGTTTTATGTAGGTGTGTTATCATCGCAAGCACATTTGAACAAATTACTTTTATTGCAATGTTCTAAATTGATTTATCTTTTGCCAAGTTAACACAGAAGCGTGAAAATAAAACAGTTCTTCAACATTTCCATTTCATCAGCGGGTAAATAATGACCAGCCTTACATGAGCTATTACGTCAAACTCTACAGCAAGGCGATGGAACAGCGTATAAATTCATTGCCTGAAAAAATATTTTCAAACTCAATTTTTCAAACTCAATTAATTTTTGATGTTCATTTCTTTAGAATGAATTTAATTTCCCCTAACAAAATAAGAATGATAATTCGAAGGACAACCACAGACGAAGATGAGAAACACTATTTAGTCTGTATTTTTTGGGCTGATCTAAAAATAGGGAGACGTAATAAAACAAGAAAAATGATTCAGTAGGCCGATGTTCTAGTTAAGATCTTCTATATACGTTTCACTATTTGTTCAACATCTGTACGATGTTTGGCAGTTGCCACAATTGATTTATTTAGGTTTTACGAATTATTGTTTGAAAATTGAATTCACTGCTCGAATACATAACCCAGTCAAACTTTTTCGCCCCTGCATGCATGTTTTTCGCCACCCATGTTTTTTAATCACTTGGGCGGTGAAAAACATGCATGCTCTGGCGGAAAAGGTAGACTGGGAATGGATACAGGCGTGTGATAATAAATAAGTTGCGATACTTTTAATCACAATGACTATCAATAATGCTGCACATTTTGTAGAGCATTAAGCTTCTAAATTCCTTAATTAAAAAATTAATTACCTCTCTGTAATTCCCATGTATATTCTGCGTGTATTTATCATAGGATGGACGTAAATTTTGACAAAATGTTCCGTGTTCATCAAACTCCAAAATGAACAAAGTTATTAAATTGGACTATGTTACTGCAGTGTCTGTGGCTCGAGACGCCATGGAATGCTGGATGTAGCATTTAGACTAAAACATACATTGTTTTCTTACACACATACCCCTAACACGTCGCTGAAACTATAAGGTCACTTATTCATAGCACCTCAAATCATTTTATTCAGTTATCTATATAATCTTTTAATCAGTTCATTCTGTCGAATTTGTTGATTTATTTTTTATTTCAAAATTTTCATGTCCAGCATTGTTGGGTGTCTTATACATTTTCTAAATGGCGCAAAAATAACCCGAAAATTTCAAAAAATGATGAAGTATGC
>JACJUY010008845.1:0-32781 GCA_014220935.1 Platorchestia sp. MABIK | reverse complement strand
GAACACACGTTAACTGACAATTGCTGAACACACGTTCACTCACAATTGCTGAACACACGTTCACTCACAATTGCTGAACACACGTTCCCTCACAATTGCTGAACACACGTTAACTGACAATTGCTGAACACACGTAAACTCACAATTGCTGAACACACGTTAACTGACAATTTCTGAACACACGTTCACTCACAATTGCTGAACACACGTTAACTGACAATTGCTGAACACACGTAAAATCACAATTGCTGAACACACGTTAACTGACAATTTCTGAACACACGTTAACTGACAATTTCTGAACACACGTTCACTCACAATTGCTGATCATATTAAACCTAAGTGCCAACTTCTCTGGAAAAGAGAGAGCGTAAGTGTCACATACGAGAGAAGTTGTTCGCTTTTTACAATGTTTCTGATCACTAGCAGCTCCAGGAAATGCACCAGGAGTACAGAGTAGCTTAGTACATACTGTGAACAGCAATCTTTACTGTAGACTTCAATTGATTCCTAAGTGCTGGATTTAATTAGCATTTTGTATTATGAACTGTGTTACTAATTATAGTTTCATCCAATTACTGGATCTCGAACCAAATGATCACTTTACTAAAAAGTCAGCTAAATTTCCTGTTTTCCGAATAAATCTTGCCTTATGGCTGTGATTATTGGCTTAATTCGGCATTAAAATGCGAGGATTTATTGGTAATGTGAATTTAAAATTACAGCAGAGCAAAACTTTTACTGTAATGTGATGCTAAAATAACAGTGAAGCGAGTATTTACAGTTAATGTGATGTTTAAACTACATCGAAGA
The DNA here is from genome assembly GCA_014220935.1 of Platorchestia sp. MABIK. Lineage (NCBI taxonomy): Eukaryota > Metazoa > Arthropoda > Malacostraca > Amphipoda > Talitridae > Platorchestia > Platorchestia sp. MABIK. The sequence continues at coordinate 31,968 of JACJUY010008845.1, read as the reverse complement.
GAGAATTCTACATTGAATTCGACATTAAAATCACAGCATGCAGTCCAACGAGTCTCATCAAGTACTTTCAATTCACTGGTCATATGAGCCTTGTTTCGGATTATAATTTAATTTTACCTTTCTTCACTTATCTTCCAAATTATTCTGATTTCCTCAACCCTTAGGTTTTCTCACCATGGAAATTACTCTTCAATTTCAGGGAGATGTGCAATATTTTAGAAATTCAGCCAGTAATAACGCTACTTTAATGAAATAAATTAATAACTATTTAATGATATAATAAAACAGTGTCCTGCAGGTTTTTGCTGCAGTAATACAATTAAATGGTATTATAGAATAATTATTATGCATTTTACATAATGAAATTATATAAACTATGCATACAGCTTTCCTTTATTACCCATTATGTATAATGAATTAAATTTGAGCAGGGGTTCTTTGTACCCTTAAGCACATGTACAGTAAATATACCTTACTCTTCTCTAAGTTAACCAACCATAATTCCCATTTTTTCATTTTTCTCCCTCTTCTTAAATTCGCTTCTTTATCCGCAACACTCAGTTTTCTCCCTCCTTTTGTCACCCTCTTTTTGCCCTCTCTCTCCCTCCCCCAGCAGTCCCATTTGACGGCAACATAAAACAGTTTTGCTGCTTCTATCAATCTAATTTTTGACCCCAGTGCACCTTACCTTCCAGGTCATCTTCTGCTGGGATCGCACGAGTTGAAAGGCAGTTGTGCGCGGCCAGGAGCTTGTTTTTACCCAACACCAGAACGCTTTAGATGCGATTGTGTTATATGCAAAATCGCACAAGCCATGGTCGTAAATTAAAGCAAAATTGAAGCATGAGGGAGGGGTCGCTTATTTGTATTTCCCTTAAAATTGATCACCAGGTCATGTACAATGGGTTGCTATTTTATATTTATTTCAATTTGATTGCCTTTTCAAGACAATGAATCATCATTATTTTTGTATATGTGAATTTAACTGCCATTCGAAGTACAATGAACAACCCTTTTATATTTTTTCAATTTGACTGCTAGTTCAAGTACAATGGGTTATCATTTTATAGATATTTCAATTTGACGGCTGGTTCAAGTACAATGGATTCTCATTTAATATTTATTCCAATTTGAATGGTTGTACGCACAATGGTTGTACAATGAACAACCATTTTATTTTAATTTCAATTTGATTACCAGTTGAGATACAATGGACGACTATTTTAGGTTTGACATCTCGTTGGATTTTGCAGTTGTTATTCAATCCCCCTAAATCCTAATATGAATCACGTTGCGCACCTCCGACACCAGCTCGTTATCAACATTTTCAGAAAACCAGCCCAAAATAATGTAAAATTTAACAACCGGGTTTATTTGCGAGCTTCAAACGAGTATTTTTCTTCCCCATGGGCGCTCATATAATCGGTCAAATGAGTAAGTAACACTTTGAAAAACTCTGAAATTCAGAGAGGTAATGCTGACAAAAGCAAAATTTCATTTGGTAAACCGGTCGTTAGTGTTGGTAAATAAATATAGAGTTTCACTTGTTCGCAAACTTTATCCGCCTTTGCTTAGTTACCCCAAACCTAACCCACCTCAGTTGCGTTACCCCAAACCCAACCCTCCTCAGTTGCATTACCCCAACCCAACCCTCCTCAGTTGCATTACCCCAACCCAACCCTCTTCAGTTGCATTACCCCAAACCCAACCCTCAGTTGCATTACCCCAAACCCAACCCTCAGTTGCATTACCCCAAACCCAACCCTCAGTTGCATCACCCCAAACCCAACCCTCAGTTGCATTACCGTTCCCAACAGTCGGTCACCAAAGCGTCTTCACTAAACGCGTTTCTTCGTTTCCTTAACGACCGAAATGACGACTCCGGCCTTGCATTTTTGCCCTTAGTTTCATCGACGAATTTGTGTTCCCCTTCGAAGAAAATTTTTCGCGGTTTCTTGCGTCGTAAAAATTTATCGCTTCTGACATCTTGGGGCTGGGACGGAATTTTTGCGCTGCAAATTGGATTAACGACGCAAGGAAAATTGCGGTCTCCTAAACTGGTAAATTGAACAATTAATGTGTCGAGAGGGGTTATTTCTCAAGTATTTTGCCCATTTGCAAGGAAGTTTTCATATAGACATGTTATTTGCATGTATAATACACCGAGCACAGATTGTTGAAATGTTGAAACTTTAATCATTTCCCACAAAGTAGAGCCGAAGAAGTTTACACGGATAATTGGAAAATAGAGAACTGGTTGAAAATTTTTAAAAGACTAACTTTTCATCATTGGGAAGATAATGACCAAAAAATCTAAGCGATTGGTCAATTTTAAATTGAACAAATAATGTTTCTTCAAGATTAACCAACTCTGAATTTCAGGACTCTAACTATTCACTCACACTTAAATTTAAATTTAGTTGACAAAAAAATGATAATATTGATTCAAAAATTTCCAGAAGCAGTTCATACACGAATGGAAAAAGTGAAACATTTGTATGGTGTTACTGTCTTTTGGTCTAGAAGATGAGAAAACAGTTGTGCCCGTTGTGCATCACACTACGTTTGTACAACGAGACGTAATCTTAAAACCGTCGCTGCTGAGCAGAGCGTGACAGTGCCTGAACAGGTGTCGCTTAGGCCTTCTCTAGCCATTCATCGGAATATGTATTACTTCCCCATTGAAATAAGTGTGACTTCCCCATTTTAAAAAGTCTTACTTCCCATTGAAGTGAGCAATACTTCCTAATTGAATTGAATAATACTTCCCCATTGAAGTAAGCAATACTTCCCCATTAGAATAAATGTTACTTCCCCATTGAAATGAGTATTACTTCCCCATTGAAATAAGTGTTACTCCCCCATTAAAATGTGTATTACTTCCCCATTGAAATATGTATTACTTCCCCATTGAAATAAGTATTCCTTCCCACTGAAATAAGTAGCAGAACTATCCATTACAATTCCTAATAGAGAAATATTCTGTGCAATAATGTTACATGTTAAATGATATGATTAATAAATAACATCAGAGATCATTATCATTGTCAAGATTCCTTACTGCAATCCTAATGGAATAGATAATATGTGGATAAGTAAGACCTTGTTCTACAGCATAAAATTGGTAGATATGAAAGTAATTTGAGGCAAAAAGTTTAAATGATATAACATTCGTTCTATATGAAATAATTTGAATTATATTGAAGTTGCTTGACACAAAACTGCACAAAAAATGGGTTGGATATAAAAATTTAAATGATGGAAAAGCGATTCGATGTAAAATCATTAGCATGGTTTGAAACTGGTTCAATGTAAACAATTTAAAAGAAATAAAATGGTTTGATTTAAAATTGGATAGAAAGATGGTTCGATTCACAAAATTTAAACTATGTAGAATGGCTTGATATAAAACTGGATGGGAAAGTAGTTTGATACAAAAGGGGTAAAAAAGAAAATAAAAAACCTCTCAAAAAATTTTAAGTTGCAGAAATGAAACTTGAATTCATCATCGGGAAGAGCTTTTTATTTTCTCTTTGCCATGGTCAACGTCATAAAAAATTCATCGAATTTGAAGATAATTACTAAAATACTTATAATACTTACGTGGCATCTACGTTAAAGAAAATAAACCTGAAATAGCAATACATAGTAAACTATGTATTTTTTAAGATGAATCAAACCAAGTGACCAAACATATGAAAAACGTCAAAAAAATATGGGTGCTTGTCATTATAACTGTAAATTAATCTCTGTCTTTGCACCAGTGCCCAAGAATACTCATGCAAACTTAAAATGTCTTCGTATTCGAGGAAATTTGTCCAAATACCTAAATATTTTCGTTCGTTTTTTGTCCAGAAGTGATGAAAAAGAGAATAACCCCTCAAGGTATGCTAATTTTTACGACCATCATTCATTTTTGTACAGGCCATTGAAGAATATATGTTGTATTAAAAGCCATAAAGAAATTTCAGAAAGATTATACGTTTAAATCAACTCCAGCACGTCCATACAAGTTGATGGCACCCTACCCAGTCAACCTTCGTAATCTTCTGCTTGCGAAAACATGCTTCGGCATCGATCGTCGGTCGATTTAAGGTCAGCACTTGGGTGGTTTTATCGGCCATAACCTCCCGAAAATCTTCTGCGCGCCGTCGCCGCAATGAACACAAAATTTTACACCTTAAAAAACAGGTCATACGATTTTGCGGCTGCAGCTAATGCTGTGGGCTGCGTTGGTAGACTTGGTTGTGTTATAAAAGCCTTAGTCTTGACAGAGTCTCTCTAGTCGGTCTGTTTGTGTTGGCCTAGACCGAGTGTAGGAAAATTGTTTATAATTGTTCTGCTTGTGTTAAAACAGACCAAGTCCTTCCCAAGCGGTTCTAGTCGGTCTGTTTGTGTTAGTGATGACCAAGCGTTGAAAAATTGTGACTGTGACTCTAATTCATTTCCCAGAAAACGATCTCTTCTCTCGAAACGATCTCTTCTCGAAGCGATCTTTTTTCTCGCAACGATCTCTTCTCTCGAAACAATCTTTTTTCTTGCAACGATCTCTTCTCTCGAAACAATCTTTTTTCTTGCAACGATTTCTTCTCTCGAAACAATCTTTTTTCTTGCAACGATTTCTTCTCTCGAAACAATCTTTTTTCTTGCAACGATCTCTTCTCTCGAAACAATCTTTTTTCTTGCAACGATCTCTTCTCTCGAAACAATCTTTCTTCTCGCAACGATCTCTTCTCTCGAAACAATCTTTTTTCTTGCAACGATCTCTTCTCTCGAAACAATCTTTTTTCTTGCAACGATCTCTTCTCTCGAAACAATCTTTTTTCTTGCAACGATCTCTTCTCTCGAAACAATCTTTTTTCTCGCAACGATCTCTTCTCTCGAAACAATCTTTTTTATTGCAACGATCTCTTCTCTCGAAACAATCTTTTTTCTTGCAACGATCTCTTCTCTCGAAACAATCTTTTTTCTCGCAATGATCTCTTCTCTCGAAACAATCTTTTTTCTCGCAACGATCTCTTCTCTCGAAACAATCTCACCTCCTCGAAACGATGCGTAACTGCAAAGAGATCAAATTTTCTCATGAGAGCGTCAAAATTTCACTACAACATTCATGGAATGTTTTTGGACATTGATAACAAGCCATGCATTTTTGCATATATATTTTTTATAATGATTAATGGATATCGTGCAACATGCCTTGTGTTGTCCAAGTGGTTTCTCATCAATGTGTGCTTGTTTTGTTGTTTTATTTTTCTGTTACCAGATTTTATAGGCCTTTTGAAACTTGAATAGATTAACATAACTACAAATTTTTACGCTGCTCTCAATCATTTGTTCAACCATCGTCATCGATATATTATTATGGCATGTCTACCAACTGAGGATCTTTATGTTAAAATATTTTTGAAACGATGTGATTTACTTCATTAAAATGTTAAGAAACCTACATGTGAACTTCAATAACACGTTTTAAATATTTCTTATCGTCAATTCGACGTTCATATTTCAGTATTTAACGTCTGAGAAAAACACACAATTGATTCATTTAGTTCCCCAATATCCCATCAATCAACCGGTCACATCATCACCCCTTCAACCTCCCAATACTCATTCCACCTCACCAACCCTCATTTCAACTCGTTCTGACTTCCAGGTTTCCTGCACAAGCGCTTGACTTTCACATCATTGAGTGCGCGTAGCAAAAATGTCCCTAACCCTCTCAGTGATCCTTCACCCCAGCTTAAGATTTTTACGTCTTTAAGTGCACGCGCTTCAGCTCAGTTCACCACAATGCCTTGCCCACACAGCCCTTAGTTTACGTCCACGTTTTTAAATGCTCTTTGATCCACGCCTCTAAATACTCTTGTTTACACGCCTCTGAATGCCTTTGATTCAATGCTATAAATGTCTTTATTTCCATGACTTTAAATGCCCATATCTTTCCGTTATAATAGAATTTTGTTGGCATGCCTTTGAAGCTTTTTTTCCTTGTCTTAGATGCCCTTTTTTGCACGCTTTTAAATCATCTTGTTTCCATACCTATAAATCTTCTTGCTTTCATACCGTTAAACTCTTTGTTTCCACGCTTCTAGCACTGACAATCTAACCTAATAAAACCATTTGTGTGTTTATTTATTAATACTAGCAGGACCCGTGGAAATTCCACGGGCAATGCCATCGTTGAGCTAGGTGGACCCTGTCAACATTACCTTACCAATTTCTACATAACATATTCTAGCCTAACCTATCCTACCATATTCTATCCTATCCCATCTTAATCGAACAGATCCTGATAATATTTCAAACATAAAAAAACGTGGACCCATGAAAAAATCCCGTCAACATTACCTAACCTACCCTAACCAAACCGATCCTGATAATATGTTAAACATTAAAAAACATGGACCAGTGAAAAAATTCAGCCAACATTACCTAACCTATGCTAACCTATCCTAACCTAACATATCCTAACCTACCCAAACCGAACCTAACTTAAACCAATGTCATCGTTCAGCTAGGTAGACCTGTGAAAAAATTTAGTCAACATTACCAAACTAATTCTAACGCAACATATCCTAACCCATCCTGTCCTAACCGTAGCTATCCGGATTATATATCAAACATGTAAAAAAACGCGGACCAGTGAAAAAATATCATCAACATTACCTATCCTATGCTTACCTAATTTAACCTATCCTTACCTATCCTATCCTGATAAAATGTTGAATCTATCAATGCATGTATAGGCGATCTTTTAATTTAACACTCAGGAATTCGGTAACCATGATACCGCAAACTCGGATGAAAGCATAACGGACTGACTCAGTAACTAACTAAGGAAGGAACCAGTTGAATATTAAATAGATTTTTGTTTGGTGTTCGCTTCTTCCATCTCTCTCTGTGACGCTCATAAGGATGCTTAATGACCGTATCTGTGATACGAGTTTCACCAGTGCGCAAATACAAGAATATTTAGATCGCGGTACTATTAGGATGGACATATTTGTTCGTCATCCCCATTTGAAAAGTTTATTTAAGGAAAATATTGAATACCGTCATTTTTGACTGGTCGTGTACACTGGTTTTCGATAGGAGACAGCTCAGGAGTTTGGAACCGGCACTAGATCTTCCATCATGCCTCTATCTCTGGTGCCGTGAACATGCACACAGCTGGTGTGCAGTATTAACTAGTCAAGTTTCAGATTTTCGTCTAACAAATTTCATCCCCTCAAATCATCTAGCGCTGTGATTACCGATATTTGTATTCAGTCTGATGATGCTCGAGTTTTGAATTTACATATTTTATCTATGTGACTGAAAATGTTTCTTCTATGTTTTCAGACTAAAGAAAATACATGAAACAACGAAACGCTGCCATTTTTACACTGACAGATGTAGGATTTGAACAAATTTTTCAGTAAAATTAATAAGAGGTACATGTATATTGTATACCAACAAATACTCACCTATTTGGTTTCACAAATCAAATATGCATTGTAAATTGTATATTGTGCACTGTGTGTGCGTACGTATAAAACCGTCACCCGTGCATCACCCCTCTCCTCCCACCAACTTTCCCTCCCTTCAGCGTTGTCCATTCCTCCCCTCCCCCTCCTTCCCCTCCTCCCCCTCCCTCCAAAATCTCAAAATTCCCCTCCCATCAACGTAATTCCTTTCCCCCTCTCCCCCTCTCCCCCCATCCCCCCCAACCCCGAAATGAACGCACCACTTTTTGCCCACACCTCCAAATTTCGCTCAAAAAAGGCCCACGGCGTTGGCGCGACACAGAAAATGGGAAATTTTGTTTTCGTCACACTTGCGACCAGGCACACAAATATTTTTCTCTGCTCAGAAAGAGCGAAAATTACTGAGTAGGAGTATGGTAGAATTTTTAAAAAACATTTTGCTTAATTTTAAGGTCAAATCTGTATTAGTGAACTCTGAGAAATTTTGTGATCTTTTTACAGCCAAATGGGAATGTTTCATTTTGAGAATTATTTGTGTTGATTTTAAAGTCACATGTGATTGTTGATCTATGGAAAATTTCTGGGCTTGGTTTAAATATAGACTTAATTATTGATCTTTAAAAAAAATTTTGGGTGAGTTTCAAGGTCACAAGTAATTATTGAATTTGGGTAGTTATTTGCATGATTTTATGCATAAATGTTGTAATCAAAATTATCTAATTTTAATAACCATTAAATAGAGAACCTATACATATTATGTTTACGAAGGTCCATTTGCCAACAGGAAAATTGCGTGGTATAAACATATAACATAAATCACAATCCAATGTAAAGTTAATTCATAATTATAAGAGCTTTCATGTCTATAACAGTCAGGTATAATTATTTTGATAAATTGCAGTAAATTTTCATCACAGAAACCTTCAAATACACTGTGTCTAAACACAAGGTTAGTAGGACTCCACAAATCTATTTTTTTATTTCTCACAACTCCACTGAAGTTAGACAAGTCCGACGAATTTCCGAACACATGTATATTTTTCTTGTTAATTATAAAAATCAGGTATATTTCTTGACAGTTACCCCGAAGTTATCCAAGTTTGGTGTATTTCCGAAAAGTTTTGCTAGAAAAACACAAACCTGGTATGATTGTGGACAGTTTTCTTTCTACTGGAGACCATTATTATAAAATTTAGTTTCATCGCCGCAAGTTGACTAAAATCCCAGAACGCAGCCTTGCGCGTTGATTTGATTGGAAATGTTACAGCACAGCCGTATTTATTTTGAAATACTATATTTATCTTAAAAGGCTAAATTTATTTTGAAATGCTAAATCTATTTTGAAATGTTACAGTACGGCCATATTTATTTCATGCGTTCATGCAGCTTTCATTTTGTTATGCTCGCTAATCTCTGTATTCACGAGCTGAACATGTCGGTCGTGTAGAAGTTGCTACACATTTTAAAGCAGTTTAATTTTAACATATTGTAATGGGTAACAATAACATAACATAACATACGCCGTTATAACATACGCCGTTAACACGTCATCTGATATTGCATCTTCAGTTTTTTCATTAGTTTTAACTAATAAGTGACGGCTCTTAACAAAAGCAACAACTTTTTTTGACGGCGGGAGTACATTATCGCATGCTGTTTTATGAGGCACAGCGAATCTACAATTTATGAAAAAATAACTTTTAGGCATTTTTTAATACCTTAATGGCAGTAGGTTACACTGAAGTTCAATATTCAACTCAAATTCAAACTCAATTGAAGTATGCAATTTTGAAGATAACGAACATTAACTAGATCATGCCCTCGTTTTGCTTTACTTTAGTATTTATTAAAATTGAGTTTGTGACTGCTGATATGTCAGCAGCATTATGAAAATCCCCTGCGTGGCCACCGGTGGCGCACGTTGCGGCCACAGTGGCAATCCATCCAAGATGTTAAAAATTTTCACGTACATTGCGCTCAGGGGTTTGAAATTCATCCAATTTTGTCTCATGAACTCTAAAAGTATTTTGTCCGATGATTTGTTTATTGAATCAAAAAAAAATTGTGAAATTCAATTTTGAAATATCGGCAGAGTTTTGCACCTCCAGGGAAATGTTGAATTAAGCAAGTTGTAGGAATAATATTTACGTGCTTAATTTGTTCAGAGAAACATCGCTCTCATCTTGCGAATACAACGAGGAGTAATTTTTAATATTCTATTCAGCTTTGAGCTAAACAGAACTTTAAAAAAATGTTTTTTTTTAAATGTCGAATAATTTTCATAAATTCTTCAGTCAAAAAAAAAGTCTCGGAGTTAAATAACAAAATTTGAATTTAAAACCAAGATTACTTGATCTCGTCACCATTTGGCTTTGGAACCAAGTTTAGTTTATTCTGTCACGATCGTTATAATTGAAGAGGCGTAGAATTTTGAAGAATTTGAAGCGTATGCTTCTGAACAGTCAGAAAATTCGATGATTTATTCATGTATCATTCATGAATTTTGAACATCATTTTTGATCGAAGAATAACATCATTTGAAAATTACTCTCAAGGAAACCTCATTTCAAAACCACATATTATTAAACCACATATCATATTATTTCCAAAAACCACATCTTTTTGAATATTTTCGAAAAACGTCATTTTAAATATCATTTTCAGAGAAACATTAAAGTGATCGGACTCCACCAAGCGTGCCACGCACAAATCAATAGTCAGCCAGGAGTTGAAGCTGATATCATTCGTGGAATTCAAAAACATTGGAGAATCATTGCGTAATTTTTAACTTCTACTCATAATCACATGTCGAAGTCCTTGACGATACAGTATGTCGATCTTGACTGCTTCGTCGATTTTGAAACAACCGCACTTTTAAATGCATGTCACATTAGGAACACATCCGATTTACTTTTAGTAGTTATCAGCATTATCGACATCCATTTCCTTTGGAACATTCCAGCGTCTACCCTGCCTGCTGCCACATATGTGTGTTCCCAGGCTACATAGATTGCCTTTCTGGCCTGGTTTCCCTTATTGCCTGAATTGCCTGTCTCCTCGAATTGTCTGCTTGCCTAAGATCCCGGTTTGCCTGAGTTACCTGATTTCCTTGCTTGCCTAAGTACCCGTTTGTCTCAGTTGATTGTTTGCCTAAATTGGTTGCTTGCCTGTTCTCCGCTTACCTGAATTATCTGCTTGCCTAAGTTACTTGCTTGCCTAGGTTTCCTGGTTGCCTAAATTACTTGCTTGCATGAATTGCCTGCTTGCCTACATTACTTGCTTGCCTGAGTAGCCTGGTCGCGTGAGTTGCCTGCTTGCTTGTGCTCAGTGAGCGGCGCCTCGACTTGTGAACTTTTTGCAGCGCGCGGGCAGCGGACAGAAGAGGGGGAGTGTTGTGCTGTGCCTCTCATGCAGTGCGGTGACCAATGCAGCGAACACTGCAGCGAGCACTACAGCGAGCACTGCAGCGAGCACTGCAGGCAACATATCACAATAGCTACACGGTAGTCGCACAGAGAATACAGTCACACATCGCTAAATATTGATTGCCTTTGGGAACGATATGGTCTGTGATAGAATGTTGCCGCGTATTTTCATGGAATATCATTGTTCAGAAAATGGCTTAAGGTTTTGAGTGAAAGTGTTTTTTGTTGCTCAAAAAATTTGCTCAATATTTGATAGTTTTAAAAATTGCTTTAGATTATCTGCTGACAAGGTGTTATTGAGATCGCATACTACCAGTGGGTGACCTTTCAGTAGATGTAGTATACCTTCCAGTATATGTAGTATACCTTCCGGTATATGTAGTATACCTTCCGGTATATGCAGTATACCTTCCGGTATATGCAGTATACCTTCCGGTATATGTAGTATACCTTCCTGTATATGTAGCATACCTTCCTGTATATGTAGTATACCTTCCGGTATATGCAGTATACCTTCCGGTATATGTAGTATACCTTCCAGTATATGTAGTATACCTTCCAGTATATGTAGTATACCTTCCGGTATATGCAGTATACCTTCCGGTATATGCAGTATACCTTCCGGTATATGTAGTATACCTTCCTGTATATGTAGCATACCTTCCTGTATATGTTGCATACCTTCCTGTGTGTGTAGTATACCTTCCAGTATATGTAGTATACCTTCCTGTAAATGTTGTATACCTTCCTGTATATGTTGCATACCTTCCTGTGTATGTAGTATACCTTCCTGTGTATGTAGTATACCTTCCTGTATATGTAGCATACCTTCCTGTGTATGTAGCATACCTTCCTGTGTATGTAGTATACCTTCCTGTGTATGTAGTATACCTTCCGGTATATGTAGTATACCTTCCTGTATATGTAGCATACCTTCCTGTGTATGTAGTATACCTTCCTGTATATGGAGCATACCTTCCTGTGTGTGTAGTATACCTTCCTGTGTATGTAGTATACCTTCCTGTGTATGTAGTATACTTTCCTGTGTATGTAGTATACCTTCCTGTGTATGTAGTATACTTTCCTGTGTATGTAGTATACCTTCCTGTATATGTAGCATACCTTCCTGTGTATGTAGTATTCCTTCCTGTGTATGTAGTATACCTTCCTGTAAATGTAGTATACCTTCCTGTATATGTTGCATACCTTCCTGTGTATGTAGTATACCTTCCTGTGTATGTAGTATACCTTCCGGTATATGTAGTATACCTTCCTGTATATGTAGCATACCTTCCTGTGTATGAAGTATACCTTCCTGTATATGTAGCATACCTTCCTGTGTATGTAGTATACCTTCCTGTGTATGTAGTATCCCTTCCGGTATATGTAGTACACCTTCCTGTGTGTGTAGTATACCTTCCTGTATATGTAGCACACCTTCCTGTGTATGTAGTATACCTTCCAGTATACTGTGTGTGTGTGTGTGTATCATGCAAGTATTTTTCGAACCATTGAGATAAATGAACTGCGTAGAACTTAGTTATGGGAAATGCTTCTAAGTAAGAATAAAAACCAGTTCTCTAAGCCTTACAGAAATACCTTTTCCTCGATGTAAAGTAAAACAGAATTTTATTCAATGAAAATGTCGTTCGTGTAGAATACTAGCTTTGAAGCATCGGCTTTGCGCCAAAACATATTTCTGTCTTCTGTTTCAATAAAAACTACAGGGCATTTTTGCATCATCATAATAATAAAAATTCCATAAATGTACATCAAAATTTTGTAAACAAACATAAACAGTTGTGAAGTGGAGAGATTTTTATACAAGCGCTTGAATTTAATGATGAAAGAGGAATGAAGTTGTAAAAATGAATAGAAAGACCGGAGATCAAGATGAGGAAAACCAGGAATATTTTTGTACAAATGTTTCCCACATACATAATTTTCTACTAGTATTATTTCTCACATATATAATTTCCTGCAGACATAATTTCCCTCACATATAATTCCCTGAAGGTATAATTTCTCACGGATATGATTTCCTCATGATATGTTTTCTCACAGATTTAACTTCCCACACTTATAATTCCTTGCAGAAATAATTTCCTACATACATAATTTCCCTCGAATATATTTTCCCACAGATAGAATTTCCCACAAATACAATTTCACTCTGATTTAATTTCCCAGAAAGATAATTACAGACAGATATAATTTCCCTGAGATCTGGCAGACCTCGCACACTTTGCCATCTCCCTCCCAAACTAAATCTTCCAGATCAACACAAAACACCGTTTCTTTACATGTAAAATGGTATTTTTTGCACATCATTTTATGTTGTACAACCATTTCTTTATATAAATGCATATTTCTCACAAAAACTACAAGTCTGTTGTAAATGAAATTCATTTACATCATACATCTCAATCCCACATTTTATTCCTATTTCTTCCTCAAAAAATAATAGAAAAAATCAGAATTAAATGTAGCAAAACACGCGTTTCAGAAAGAAAAAGAGAGAGAGAACTCTTAAAGAAAAAGATGTGAACAAAAGTCAGAGTCAGCAACAGTTTACAAGCAAAAACGTATCTTATTCTGCAATATGTATGAACGTAGATAGAGATACACGTATTTGTAAGTTGGAAGTTTTTATTACGTATCTTATTACGTATCTTATTCTGCAATACGAACGTACGTAGATGGAAATACACGTATTTGTATGTTAGAAGTTTTTCTTCGTTGGATACTATATTTCTACAATGGCTAAGGTGTCTTCGATATGTGTTTTCCTTGAAATTAACTGAATATTTCAAGCAGCTATAGAAAAATTTTACAAAATTATTCCGTGGGAAAATGTTTTTAATAACAAAAAAGTGCGCTTGCAAACGGAAAGATTTGCCTGCTAGACATAATATTTTACGATGGTAAATTCCGCTCGAATTTTTCATACTGAAAAAACAATCACACCTCACATGGACATACATGCTACCTTGATGTACTGAGTTATTTGATGCTTGTTCACATCTTCAATGAATGATGTGTCAAGAAAATTTTCAGAAACTGGAAAAATTATGTGATATTACTCAATTGTTAACAATCTAATTACATCAAGTTTATTATTTCATGAGTTTTAAGCAAAAAATGGTAAAAAAATGGTACACCAAATAAATTTGATTCTTCCTCACATATCAAAACATCAATTTGTTACAAATTGAAGATTCTTGGCATGTTAAATGAAGAACATTTTAAAAATTTCTTGTTTCTCTTCAAGTCAAAAATTCGATAGCAACTGCAGTTTCTAGCGAAATTTCGTTCAGAGAATTTAAAAATTCAGAGCAGGCAGAGAGCTGGTCTGCAGAATATCTTTCTGAAAACTGCGAGCAGCAGAAAGAAAAGCCCTCATTTTTCTCCCTTCCCTCTAACATTTTCAATTTCCTTCGTTTCTCTCTTTTCCTTCACTTCTTCCAATGGTTTATTTTCTCTCCACTTTTTCATGTCTTTCCTTTCTTCATTTTCTGCTTTTTTTTGTCTTATTTGTATTCTTTCTTACCTTCATCTCTTTTTATCTTCTTTAAGTTTTTTTTTGTCCTTCACGTCATTGGTTTCAATGATTTTAATTTTCTTTCAAATCTACAAAATAGTAACACTGTCTGCGAATATTTTTGGTTACAAACACAACGGATTTATATTTGATATCTATTCAGCAGCACCGTCCCATTTGAACTTTTTGTTCAGACTAATGAAAACAAACAATACAGTGTACAGAACAGTATATGACATGGTGTACAGGACAGTGTAGAATACAGTATACAGAACAGTATATGACATGGTGTACAGGACAGTGTACAATACAGTATACAGAACAGTACATGACATGGTGTACAGGACAGTGTACAATACAGTATACAGAACAGTATATGACATGGTGTACAGGACAGTGTACAATACAGTATACAGAACAGTACATGACATGGTGTACAGGACAGTGTACAATACAGTATACAGAACAGTATATGACATGGTGTACAGGACACTACACAATACAGTGTACAGAATATAATATAATACAGGGTACAACGAATCATAGCACGTGGTACACAAAAAGCTCAAACAGTATGCTAATTGCATGGTACACAATAGACAAATCAGTGTGCTGTTCAGTACACAGTATAATACAGCATTCAACCCAGAGTACTGGACAGTATACAATGCAGCATACAACACATAGTGCTGTTCAGTACACAATGCAATATTAAGTGCATCATTGCACGTCATCGTTTTTTGTCAGCGTGTGGGAAAAATGTGCAAGAACAATTGGGATTTCAGAAAGTAAATCACATAAAATTCGTCATACAATTAAATTTTTAACTTTGAATACCTACTTTAAATATTTTTCCATCACAATGATATTTAATGTAATATTTTTCCTTCATCGAGATAGTAAGCAAGAGTGAGGTATTTTATCGCTTGGCATTAAATTCAACTTTTATCACACACACGCTTACTAAGTAGAAGAAGACCAGGCACGGAACTTGACCCAATAATAAACGTATGCAAAACGATCGTATGAACTAGCTCTTAAGCGTCGAATAATGTTTAAAAAACTTCTGGTTAGATTTCACAACCAAGACGCTATTGCCGAGATCATATCTTCATACGTTATTCTCAAGTGATTTCTCTTTGTATTTTTTGCTATTACTTATGGTTATTGTAATATACTATAATATTTTTACCTATCATTATTTTTAGGCAAAATTAAAAATAAATTATTTTTATTTTATGAATATGGATGTTTCCCCCTATTCTTTTTTTGTACACACTTAAATTATTAAATATCATTATTTTAAGAATTATTGGTACATTTTTTATTATATTATAATCATAAAGAAGATTATTTATTATCTTAATGAAGATTATTATCATAATAATCATGTTTTTATCATTATGTTTTTCTCTTTCAGGCTTTTGTACAAACATTGACAAGGCGTGTTGAGACATCCAGCAACTAAGAATCTTTACTCGAAACATTTTTAAAATCGCTGCTGATTCAGGATCTTTACGTGAACGTAATTTAAAACCACTTCTGATTTTAAGAATCTCTATGTGAAAACATTTAACAACCGCAGCTGATTCAGGATCTTTATGTGAAGAGAATTTAAAAACCGCTGCGGATTTTTATATCAACTTTATTGGTGATATACTGTTTTTCTTTTCTCCTCTCACGACTCGGAGAAAAATATAAGACAACCACACGATCTCCCTGACCAATAAAACTTCTCCCCTCTGGCACGTTCCAGAAACGAATTACAGACAAGAGTGTTAAAAATGATGATTTTTGTGCCATGCCAGACGTGTGCCACGCGAGTGGGGGAGTGTTTTGTGCTCTGGGACAGAAATAAATTTCTTGTAATGTGATAATATGAGAAAATAAATGTGTGCGCCATAATGGCAGAAATAGGGTATACATAATTCTGAATATTCGGCCACAACATTATTGTGTGAAAATTAGGAATAAGACGATGTTTAATTTCCAACAATATACATGTTGAAAACTAGTTGTTGGTTCTAGTTGAAATACAGAGAACATATGAAAATTTTCTCAAACAAATCCAATGCCGAATTAAAAACATGAATCCATGAGTTTCTTTCAAAATTTCGTTAAATATTGCTGCGCGCATGTGAGAGGCAATATCGATACGTGCGAAATAATTGCTATGAATTTAGCGTTTAAAAAATTAAATATATCAAAACATTCGATGAAGCTTTTCTAGAAATAGCGAGTGCATTGCAAAACGTGATACCAGCGCAGGCTAAAAAAACAAATTCGGTATTACAAACAACGGAATGATGTGTTCGCTGTTTTGTAAACCAGTGCAGTAGTGAGAATGACTGAAAATAGCATTCCATTTCCCAAAACATAACTGATGAAACGAAAAAGAACACGTTTTCACGAGCGCCCATGTGGAAGGATGATATATGAAAAAAAACTAAAATGTTATTTCATGATTAAAAATTTTACACAAAAGGTGATGAATGAAAAAATCACCTCAGGACTCCAGGTTCAGGACTAACGATTAATTTGGAAAAATTGAGTTCACATTCGAAAATGAGCGCATGAAATGTTCTTTTAAACCGGTCGGAAATATTGTTGTTGTGTGAGTCAACAAAATTAATTTGTCAACAGAATATTACTATTTCTTAAATCAGTGTTCAATTTTGTATCAAATGAAAACTTATTTCAAAAATGTTGAATATTGCTTTAACACTTGAAGTGTATCACCATTTATACCTTTGAAAATCTCATACAATTGACAACACATTTCAGAAATACGGTGGCAAAAAATAAAACACTGAACTTGTTTTAAATCCTGTTGTACTATACAAGAACGCATTTCAGAAAGGCTCCAATGTGAATAAATTATTTGTTCAGCCAGTATTAATTCTCTTCTAATGAACGGAAAACGCATTTGTGAAACATGTCAGAAGGTTAAACAATTTGTTAAGCCAGTCTTAAAAACTTTTGAACCTAATTAAAACTCCTTTCAGGAACAAGTCAACGAAAATGGACAATTTTTTGCGCTACTGAAAAATTTTGCACTAAATAAAAAAGCACTTTTTCAATACGTCAAAACTGTCCGCTGAGTTCGACCGCCGCTTATGCCCGCCGCTGTGAGGCCGTGAGACCTCGCCGCCACTGGAGAGCGGGTAGGCCTATCGTAATGTGTTTTTAGGCCTAGTTCTATCGCAGTGCGCTTTTAGACCTAGTTGTATCGTAATGTGCTGTTAGGCCTAGTTCTATCGCAGTGTGCTTTTAGGCCTAGTCTTATCACAGTGTGCTTTTAGGCCTAGTCCTATTGCAGTGCGCTTTTAGGCCTAGTCTAATCGCAGTGTGCTTTTAGGCCTAGTCAAATCACAGTGTGCTTTTAGGCCTAGTCCTATCGCAGTGTGCTTTAGGGCCTATTCCTAGCAGTCTTTTTCCACTGCTCTTCATTTTTCAAATTTTTTCATGAGAGATATTAGGAATTTGTATGAACGAGCTTTAACTGTTATTTGAAATAATTTAGTACTAGACAAAAAACACGAATTTTTTTCAACTTAGTTGTCTCAATTAGCAGAAATTTTCTCGTTTGATAACTGAACAAAATATCTGGTGATTTCTAACTCTGAAGCACAAAAGATGAATAAAAAAATTGTAGTGAGTAAATTTTGCTAACTGTTAAATTGAACCAGTGCCGCATACGAGAGAGTTAGTTGTATCGTTGAATGTTTGTGCAGTGAAATAGGTAAGAAGCTTAAATTCTGGATATCAAAATCAGTTGTGTACAAAAAAAATGATAAATCATCATTCTCAAGTATTTGAATCACAGCTGTGCAATATCATCTAATTTCAAAATTGGAAACAAAAGAATTGTATCCCTTGGTTTGACGCAAAAATTTAGGTAAATTCGTACAGTAAATACAAATGTCACAAAAACAACTATATCCAACACGTGACGGGTGGTGTTTTGTCTTTGGATTAGGTTAATTTGAATTACTTTTCATCATTGAAATTGGTTGATGATTATGTGTGTCAAGAGAGCAAAAGCATTCAATGACGATAAAAACAGTTTTATAAAATTACCAAATATTCAAGACGAAAATCTTTCGTAAAAGGGAATTTGTAACAGATCGTATCCCCAATACAGCACAAAGCTTTGCTATGATTAACTGATCGAAGAAGGCAGTGATTTTTTTTAGGTATTCGTGATAGACTTGAATTATTCCATTTAAAATAAAACTTGAATTTCATTTCTTTCCTAATGAATTTCATTCACTGAAAGCTGTTTCATCCATTACCTCGTAATTATGACTGAGAGTAAAGTGCTGAATTTTGCCCTATTTATGTAACTGATAAAAAAGCATAGAGAATGACATCCAAAAAAACAAGCCAATATGACTATGAGAATTTTTGCATTTTAAATTGGTCGATTTTATTACATACCCTCAGTGCGTCAAAGAGGATATCAGTTCTATTTGTGTTTCTATGAAGATTGGGATGTAAGTTTTTATAGATGCTTATCTATTTTATTGACTTTATAGATGTTTTCATTTTTCAAGCCTCAGCGTCAGAATGCATCAGACATTTTGCTTCTGCAAGTTACGGAGCTCCAGTTCTCAAATTTTGCTGAAGCTTAAAATGGGAAATGCTTTACGAAGGAAAATTTACGTGTCATTTTTGTGAGGCATGCAAATTTTACACGAGTTGATAGAGAATTTTCACATTTTATCCCTCAATTTATAAAATATTTTTGGATTTGCTTTTATCCCTTGATTTAAAAAGAAATTGTTTTCACCCTTTATCCCTCAATTTATCAAATCTTTTAGCTTCCACAATTAATTCCTCGACTCATGCAACTTTCTCAAATACCAGATCTAATTTTTTGTGTCGTTCAACAGATGCCCCAACAACACAGGCACACATTGAGGCTAATAGCCTGCAAATTCCTACCAATCAGGGTAAATTTACCAATTGCTACCTTGAAAAAAATCTCTATGAGACAACAAAACGTCCATAAAAATTATCGCAGTACACTACAAAATCCGGTGGCCCTGCATTTTTCCTGAATTTTAAGCATCAATATTAGTTACATCGTTAACGTCTCCGCACCATTACATAACAGTACAGAAATAACAATAAAGACAAGATGACGAAAAGATCGTGCATAACGTGAAATGGAACTACACCCCTCATGAACCGATTAGTCCATTTGATTATATAACTAATATTTGGTACATATTTTTCTAATATGGGTGCTTGTACCTCTCATCAATTGGATGTGTGTAGCTGTCATAAAATGGGTGTTTGCAAGTGTAGTAAAAACAATGCTTGTAACTGCCGTAAAATGGGTATTAGCAACTGTAAAAGGGATGCTTTTAGCTGTCATAAAATTAATTTTGTAACTTCCATCAAAATATACGATTTTGACTGCTGCAAAATTAATTTTGTAACTCCCATCAAAATACACGTTTTTTACTGTCGTAAAATGATGGATTGTGACTGTCGTAAAATGATGGATTGTGACTGTCGTAAAATGATGGATTGTGACTCGTAAAATGATGGATTGTGACTGTCGTAAAATGATGGATTGTGACTGTCGTAAAATGATGGATTGTGACTCGTAAAATGATGGATTGTGACTGTCGTAAAATGATGGATTGTGACTGTCGTATAATGATGGATTGTGACTGTCGTAAAATGATGGATTGTGACTGTCGTAAAATGAAGGATTGTGACTATCGTAAAATGGATGTTTGTAACAGATCGCATCCATAATGCGTACTCAGGAAATTTAAATTTTGTCTAATTTCATACTTGAAAGAGAGCGCGGAACTGCACGGGACGCATCTGCTCAGCGCCAAGTGGGGACGGCGACAAGCACGCCAGCCAGCAACACGAGTGTCTGAGTGACATTCAACATCATATTCATCTTGTTGAATGGTAACGTAAACTTCATTATTATGTGTGTGAAGACTCTCAAATTAAAGGTTCTGCTTAGTAATCTCTCATTGATTTATTCATTGATAATACTGAATTTCGTGATTTTTGTTTGTGACTTTGAAGATGTAGCCAACATGTATTACGTCTCAAACAGAACACAGAATATCCCAATATCTGCCTTAAAATTTACGACCAATTTCATGTCCATGAAATACTTGGAAAAATTCACTTTAAGATGTGTTTTTCTAAATGTATTTTTGACCCTAGTGTCAGTATTTTCGATTAATCGATATTTTGCCTTGAAAAATTATGTCTTGTAGCTAAGGAAACACAACAATGCGATAAATACCTTAAATCATAATAAAACTATATAACCAGAAATTCGCTTATGACAAACATTCAAACGAAAAATGAACAGCAAACATTCATACTCAAAATCAACGACAAACATTCAAACGAAAAATGAACAGCAAACATTCATGCTCAAAATCAATGACAAACATTCAAACGAAAAATGAATGGCAAACATTCATTCTCAAAGTCAATGACAAACATTCAAACGAAAAATGAATGGCAAACATTCATTCTCAAAGTCAATGACAAACATTCAAACGTAAAGTGAATAGCAAACATTCATATTCAAAATCAATGACAGACATTCAAACGAAAAATGAATGAGAAACATTCATACTCAAAATCAATGACAAATTTTCAAACGAAAAATGAATGGCAAACATTCATACTCAAAATTATTGACAAACATTCATATACAGAACGATTTTGAAAAATCTTGAGTGCACTAAAAATCTTGGTTGGGCTTCAATAGACGCGTGACAGCAAATTCTACATCCATCCCAATATTTACTTCAGGTTAAATTCCATTAACAATTTCAAAAGCGACTCAACACATTTTCAATTTATTAAGACACTAAATGTGTGAAGTTTGAGTGCATCATAAGCCTGTCCCTCAGATCCTCCCTCACCTTCCAAATGTTAATGTAACATGTAGATCTTTACCAAAAATTCCGCAGCCTGTTTTTCGCAATGGTGAAACAAAAACTTATAGCTGAAAATGCTGAATTTTTAAAACACGCCATCTTGCTCTCTAGCTTTGCATAAAATATATTTAATATGCATAATTATAGTGTACCTATTTGGAAGTATACCTAATTTGTGTAATTCTAGATTTCGCAAACATACCTGATTTTTATAATTCTGGTGCACTTGTTTGGAAATATTCCTGATTTGCATTCCTCTAGGGTTGGCATTTCATCATTCGAGACGTAATGCAGTTTTCCTACTCGGTTTTGTCCATGTTCCTAAAGCTTGCTCGAACAGTGAAAGACTAAGTTTTTCAAGTGGATATGAAGAGACCGTCATAGTTGTATAAGGTATAGGTGACTTGTTCAGAATTTTCAAATGGTAAATGAAAACGTACCAACTACTACAGTGAGATATCTAACTATTTAGTTTTGATAAAATTAGTCAATTTTTAAGTAATACGTGTCGAACTATATACAATCTAGCGATCGTACAATAGTTAGTAACTAAGCGGACAGTGTATAGAAGTACTAATACTAGATATCAATGTAATTATTTATTATAATACAATTGGAGTCCATCTTACACTGAATATCATTTGCACTAATTTGTGCACTTTGTACATTAACATAGTTAAATGATCGCAATAAAAAATGGGTTTCATTTAGTGAAATGCTACCCTTTCTTGAATAATATCCTAAGTATTGAATAACATCATGTGATGAAATGGAGCAATAGCTACAAAATTTGTAGCCTCCCTCGCCTAATATCTTGTTTATTATTTAATTAATCATGATTCCAGCTTTGCTCATCCAGCAATTCATTAATAAGCGAAAGGAGCAGAATATCTCATTTAAACACTAACAGCTACGGCTCATTTATCTAGTGAGCAAGTTTTTTACCTAGCGAGCAATTGATTTACCGGTTAGGAATTTATTAACCAGTGAGGAAGTTATTTACCCAGTCATTAATTTATTTACCCAATGAGAACTGTTTTTGAAAAATGAGTAATTCATTTACCCACCAACTAATTCATCAACCTTGTTTATGACCAATTTATCCAGCTAGTAATCTATTTAAACACTGTATAATTCATTTACCAGTAAGTAACACAGGCATTTAACGAATTTAAGCAATCCCACTCTTTCCGTAAAGCAAGAGAAAATCAGCAAGTAGCATACAGAAAATATGAAATGAAAATATTAATTTTTTGACCCGCTACATGAAATACCTTTTATTAGCTCAATTGAAGAAGTGTTCGGTATAGAAGCATTCATTAAAGGAAGGTTCAGTTAAGCAGTGTGCTATCTCTTTTTACACTGTACTTCACGACTGATTTGAATGATCAGTTTTAAAAAATAAGCATGCATGTTCTCGACTAACATCGATGAAGCTAAAAATTATTAACGAAAATTCTTACACGCCAGTCGAACATGCGACAAAAATGAGGTATTCATTCAGTTTTCCAGTCACACGCACAGCACACATGGCAAAAATGCGGAGCCCATACAGTTTTTTACACATTTCTGCATCGTATACAACTTCTAGCTTGCCATACAGCACAATTTTCCAGTAAGACACACAGCAAAAATGACAAAAATGCGGCGCCCATTCCGTTTTCCAGTCATACACACAGCACACATGACAAAAATTCCGTGCCTGCCCATTCCGTTTTTTACACGTTCCTGCATAGCACACATCAACTTCTAGGTTGTCACACAGCACACAAGTGTTGCGTACCGGTCAGGTGGCCGGACCAGTTGCGTAAGCTGTCTCTCTTTACTTCGCCAAGCTTGGGGCATCCCTTCAGTTCCATGCTTTTTTCCTCAGCCGCTTCTCACGCCGGCCAGCATTGCCCAGACACTCTGCAGTGGTCGCGAATCCTTTTCGCTGACCATATGAACCGTCGGCAAATTTTTTGCAAGATCCTGTGCTTTCGCAAATTTTTTCCACGAGTGGTTCCAATAAACGAGAATGACGTGCGTGGTCGTGGCGGGAAAATCAAGCATGCGCTCTAAAGGATCGTGTTCTGTTGCATCTCTGCGTGCGTGGGGAAAAAAGAAGAAAATTGGGTGCTTACTCCAACCGAAGCATACCTTGCTTTTGGGAGCGTTGCTAGCGGCAGGCTTTTCTGGCTCTCCAAGTAGCCCACGGACAAACGTGATGGGGATTTTATAAAATACGTTACTTGATTTGCAGCTTCAGGGATTTTTTTTTGTAACCAAGTCGTTAGTGGTCAACTGCAAAAAATAAAAGTTCATTTTCTCCTTTTTCAATTAGATTGCAATTGAATATGTATCATTATTGTATATCAAACAGCGTTAAGATATTGGCTGGTCAACGTAAATATTTAAAATTTTTTATACGTGTTGCAAAATATTTTTGTTAACCTTGTGCGATAATTAGTTTGTGGCCGCGACTCTTGGATGTCATTGGCACTTGCGTTCTTCATGTAGGAAATTTCATTAAATTATGCGTAGCAAAGTATGTTCTCCGAGCTAGTTACTAAGCACTTATTGGAATTGTTGATATTGAAATTGATATTATTGATATTAATATCGATGTTGATATGGATACTTTTGATATTGATATTTTTCATATGGATATTATTGAAATGGATAATAATGACATCATTATTGATAGGAATGTACGAAAAACCAGTTTAAAATTTCACACACATCAGCCTTTCAGTTTGGGATGCAGAATCATACATGTAATTCTACTCATTAAATTTTCCGCTACCTAAATGGCGGCCGCAAAAGCCTAGTCTCATAACACATCAGTGTAATTTCATGTTTGTTATCAATGCGACACTTATTTTTTTGTTTTCGTCTTAACCATATTTATAAAGCTCAAACTAAAAAAAAAGATTACATATATATATTTTTCTCTAGATATTTTCTCCAACCAATGACATGCCATTATATTCGCTATGTATGTTCATCAACAAAGAATGTACGTATTCAAACTTCTATATATTCAATTAAAAGACAAAACCCAGTATTATCCCACACTACGATTAGCGATCGGAGATTGTAGGGGTCGATAGGTTGTATTGCTGTAGAGGATTATAATGTTCATAAGTGTTTGCAGTAAATTGTATTAGCAATTCAATACAACTGTACAATTCCTTACATTCAATAATTTGATTTTTTTCGGGCAGTTTTAGTTGCGTGCGAAGTGAAATATCTATCATACCTCTGTTATTTTTTTTTCTATAGCTAAGCAACATACCAATCAAAATAACTTCAAATCATACCAATACCAATCATATCAATACCAAATACCAATCATGTCTGCTGTTATTTGTTCTAGGAAAGCAATTTTAGTCTTCATAAATCTTGTCACTGTTCCCCAACGATGGAGGATTGCAGGGTATACCTCTCGATGCACCTAAAACTGCATAGTTTTCTTTTTGAGAATGAATATAACTTATAATTACTTTAAAAACACACAACTCAATCTCTTCTCAGTTGCTGAATCTTTTACAGGTGTTTATGGTGTTCAAATTAGTCTCTTATTCCTATCTTTCTTCGCCTACTATATTAAAACATTCATTAGAATGTACTGACAAGTGGATTAACCGACTTTTTCATTCAATGCTATTCATTTCTTCCAGTTTCCATGTTTTAATCCCACTTCTTTGTTATTGAATTACGTTATTTCTAATTCCTTCATCGCTAGGGTATTCATTCCATCATACTTGAGTTTTCATTCCATCATACTTGAGTTTTCATTCCATCATACTTGAGTTTTCATTCCATCATGCTTGAGTTTTCATTCCATCATACTTGAGTTTTCATTCCATCATACTTGAGCAGCATCCACTACCACCTGTTCTCGGCACTTCTTTTCAACGCCTCACATGTTTGACTGCACACCCATCCTCCGTTTCGTCCCCATTTTTGCCCGGTTCCCCTATCCTCCTCATCGGAGCATGTGGTGCTTCTCGCTCCCTTGCTTGTTGTGGTCAGTTTGTGATTGAATTTGTTGCGGGATAAAGTTTTATTTGCTTTGTCCGAGGCGGAGGGGAAGGAAAAAGATGTTGACGCTCTCAACCAAACGAGGTGTGCACAAAAATGATGAAGTTACACGCAAAAAAGTGATAAAGTTACCTTAAACGAATGGGAGAGAGAGGGACGCGTGCCGGACGGGTTAAACGATTCTTAGACCACCGGCAGAGACAAAAATCGACAAGAAAGAACGGGGGAAAATTCTTCGGAGAGGCGGTGGCAAAGACACAAGAGAGTTGAGGTAAATTGTTCTGAGATATTCTTATTTGTAGAGGTAGGAAATTTTGCACAAATAAGAGCAGTTATTATGAAGGAAGGATTGTTTTAAAAAGGGAAGGATTGTTTTAAAAAGGGAAGAAAACCTAAAGAAATATTGCTCGATGGGGAGCCAATTTTACGCGAGTAGGAGCAACGTTCATGAGGTAAGGATTGTTTGAAAAAGGGATGAAAATCCTAAAAAATAATACTCTATAAGTAGAGAATTTTAAGCAAATGTGAGCAATGAAAATGAGGAAAGGGTTGTTTCAAAAAGTCAAGAAGGACCTGAAAAATATTGTTCGATTTGTTAAAAATTTTAGGCAAATGGGAGCAGTGATTACGAGGGAAGGATTGTTTAAGGAAAAGTGAAGAAAGCCCTGAGCAATATTGCTCGATGTGTAGAAAATTTTGCACTGGTGTAAGAGAGCAGTGTTTATGAGGGAAAAATTGTTTGGAAAGTTATAATAATTCAGAACTGAAAACATTGCTCGATATGGAGTAGAAGTTTATTTGGAATCACGTAGATCAGTCGGAAGGAGGTATTTTACAGCAAGTGGATTTTGTGAAAAGTTATTTTTTTTCAATAATGGAATCTAGAGAAAGTCAATTTTACAGAAAGTGGATCTTACAGCAAGTGGGATTTGCCGAAAGTTGAGGTTTCAGTGGGTGGATTTTACAGATATCGAATTTTACAGAAAGTGAATTTTAGAGAAAATGGGATTTGCCGAGAGTGGATTTTTCATGTGGATTTTACAAGAATCGAATTTTGCAGAAAGTGAATTTTAAAGTAAGTTGACATAACAGAGTGGATTTAACTGAAAGATCAGTTGAAGAATTTGAAAATTCTTCAGAATCATCAATTATTTTTCTGTGTGTAGTTAAAGCATGTTTGAGGAACAAGAGATCTATCAAAATAGTCGAAAGATTTTAGAAAACAAAATATTAATATAACATACACAACATATTTTGGATGGGTAACAGTCAACGCAGAATTTAAAACAAATATGATAGGAGTATTTACATGAAAGATTGAGGGGAAAGTTTTAAAGTAAAATGTTAACGACATAAATAACTTAAAATTAAAAAAAAATCAGAAAGAAAAAACTTCTAAACTGAAAGTCAACATACCCACTCATTTGCTTCTTTACCGTGCAGTATATTAAATAAAGTGCTAATGAAACTTTGTTTTATAATTGTGCATAATTTTAGGATGATTGAGCAATTTTGCAGTCCAGGCAATTTGCTTACTTACAATTATTCCTTTGCTTTCTGATTCTTTAAAGATATTTTCTGATTCTTTAAAATTAGTTTCTGATTCTATAAGAACATTCGTGACGCATGCATGCCAGATACGTCTTTGCAAGCATGCTTATTTTACAATGAATTACACACAAAGTTAGCAATTGTTCGCGAGCAAAAACATTACTGGGTAGATGTTTTCAAAAAGACTCTAGGAAAAACAGTGCGAATGAACTGCAGATCGCAACTGTAAAATTCCTGGAGCAGAATTTTTTTCTTTGAATTTTGCTGCTTACTTTTATCATTTTACTTCTCACATCTTCTTTTTATTTTTCTTATTTCTCATTTTTTTCTTTTGACTTCTCTTGTTTCTCATTTCTTCTATTGATTTCTCTTATTTCTCATTTTTTCTTTGGACTTCTCATATTTCTTATTTCTTCTGTTAACTTCTCTTATTTCTTCTTTTGAATTCTTTTATTTCTATTTTCCTTTTTCAATTTCTCTTTTCTTTTTCCTCTTCTTTTATTTCTCATTTCGTTTTTTGACCTCATAAAAACTAATGACAAAGAGTTCGGCTCTTCAATATATGGCTTATTTTCTTCCAGTTGTTTCTCACTCCCCTAATCGCAACAGCCCCCAAAACAGCTTCATGAGAGCCCCGTAATAGCCTCCGTAACAGTCCTCGTAACAGTCTCTGTAACAGTCTCCATACCAGCCCTCATAGCAGTCCCCGTAACAGTCCCTTAACAGCGCCCGTGACAGCCCCCGTAACAGCTCCGTAACAGCGCCCCAAACAGCCCCCGTAACAGCCCTCGTAACAGCCCCTCAAACAGCCCCCCTAACAGCCCCGTAACAGCCCCGTAACAGCCCCGTAACAGCCCCCGTAACTGCCCCCGTATCAGCCCCCCTAAACTGGCCCCCTAACAGCCCCGTAACAGCCGGCGGCAGAGACGCACCAAGGCCCAGCTATCGATCACCCTACCTTCACCACTTCACTCTCCCTCCCTCTCCCTTCTCTCTCCCTCTTTCTCTTTCGTCTCATGTCTTTGACTCCCTGCCGTCTCTTATTTTATTCTGAGTGTGGTAATTAATCTGCTGTACGTGATTTTCTCTATTTTTATCATATTCATGTCAAATTTTTCTAGGGTTGTGTTGTGAGTACATTAATCAATCTGCTAACAGTAATTTCTTCGATTTTTTCATTTCTATGTAAATTTTTTGCTATCTAGGGTCAGTTGATTCAGTGCTAACTTAATGTAGTTTTTGCTCTCTAAATACTTCACATTTATGTGCATCATTTCCAGTTGTTTGCTCCATTTTCCTCTGCGCGCCATTTCTTGTTGCATGTGAGGTCTGTAAAAATTGTTACCGTTAGCAACCTTCTTGTTGCTGCAGCAACCCTCCTTGTCGCTGCAGCAAACCTTCTTGTTGCTGCAGCAACCCTCCTTGTTGCTGCAATAAACCTTCTTGTTGCTACAGCAACCCTCCTTCTTGCTGCAGCAAACCTTCTTGTTGCTGCAGCAACCCTCCTTGTTGCTGCAGCAACCCTCCTTCTTGCTGCAGCAAACTTTCTTGTTGCTGAAGCAACCCTCCTTGTTGCTGCAGCAAACCTTCTTGTTGCTGCAGCAACCCTCCTTGTTGCTGCAGCAAAACTTCTTGTTGCTGCAGCAACCCTCCTTGTTGCTGCAGCAACCCTCCTTCTTGCTGCAGCAAAATTTCTTGTTGCTGCAGCAACCCTCCTTTTTGCTGTGGCAAAACTTCTTGTTGCTGCAGAAACCCTCCTTCTTGCTGCTGCAAAACTTCTTGTTGCTGCAGAAACCCTCCTTCTTGCTGCTGCAAACCCTCTAGTTGCTGCAACAAACCTTCTTGTTGCTGCAGCAACCCTCCTTGTTACTGCAGCAACTATCATTTTTACTGTAACATGCTTACAAACAACTTCAGCAACTGTCCCTACAATTGCAGCAATAATTTCTTAAGGCACCGTAACTCCAGTTATAACTTCGCCATACTTTACAGCTGCGACAACAGTTGCATGTAACCTTGTTACACAGCCACAGCTGTAACCCAGACTATGCAACAGTATGGTCCTGCAGCTGTAACTGCCGCTGAAACTGCAGCTGTAACTGCAGCTGTAACTGCAGCTGTAACTGCAGCTGTAAGTGCAGCTGTAACTGCAGCTGTAACTGCATCTGTAACTGCAGCTGTAAGTGCATCTGTAAGTGCAGCTGTAACTGCAGCTGTAACTGCAGCTGTAACTGCAACTGTAACTGCAGCTGTAACTGCAGCTGAAACTGCAGCTGTAACTGCAGCTGTAAGTGCAGCTGTAACTGCAGCTGTAACTGCAGCTGTAACTGCAGCTGTAACTGCAGCTGTAACTGCAGCTGTAAGTGCAGCTGTAACTGCAGCTGTAACTGCACCTGTAACTGCAGCTGTAAGTGCAGCTGTAACTGCAGCTGTAACTGCAGCTGTAACTGCAGCTGTAAGTGCAGCTGTAACTGCAGCTGTAACTGCACCTGTAACTGCAGCTGTAAGTGCAGCTGTAACTGCAGCTGTAAGTGCAGCTGTAACTGCAGTTGTAACTGCAGCTGTAACTGCAGCTGTAACTGCAAAAGACACCAGCTCTCAAATTAGATTGAGGAGGAAAAAGTTTTGACTGACGTGTGGGGGAGGCGGGGGAGTTGGGCGGGGGAGTGAGAGGAGGGATTGAGAGGAGGGAGTGAGAGGAGAGAGTGAGAGGAGGGAGTGAGAGGAGGGAGTGAGAGGAGGGAGTGAGAGGAGGGAGTGAGAGGAGGGAGTGAGAGGAGGGAGTGAGAGGAGTGATTGAGAGGAGGGAGTGAGAGGAGGGAGTGAGAGGAGGGAGTGAGAGGAGGGAGTTTTTCATTTCTAAAGTTTCAACGAAAAGCTATAGACCAAATTACCCATTGGTTTCAATTAGAGTACATGTGTATTAGAGAACTTCCGAATTAGAGTACTATTTATCAGAATATGAAGTCGTTGGCCAAACGCCCTTCTTTTGTTCTGAAAAATAGCGTAAAGAAATTATGATGCACTCAAGGAACCAAAACTGTATTCGATATTCCTCCGATATGAAGTTTTTGAATGGATGGATATGTCTTTATTTCTAGGTGTGATCTTTTTTTCATGCACGAGAATTCTTATCAAATGTACTGTTTAATTTCGCAGGTTCTCTTAGTCCGATTTCTCCATTTTTGCTAGAACAATTGTGGGCCAGTTGCAATTTATTTGTGTACATTACATTTCGAAAACAGGAATGTACAGCCATTCCGTGGTCTACGGAGTGCAGCAGTGACGGATGCAGCCAGCAAGCAGGCAGGCAGACAAGCAGCAAGCAGGCAGACAAGTACACTAGTGCGCCGGGAAAGCAGGAAAACCAACAATCAGGCAGACAAGCCAGCAAGCAGGCAAGCAAGCAAACAATGCACTTTGCTCCATTCCCTACAGTAAGTCAGAAGGTAACGTCGTACAAAACGCACCTGGGTGTCCATGGCATCGCTTCATACCGCCGTGAGATGACGGGCTCTTCTTCCCAGCCACCCCAAGGGGGACACTGCAGAGTGAGGTGGATGACGTGAGGCTGCTGGTGTACTGGCTTGTTGGTGCACTGGTTTGTTGGTGCACTGGTTTGTTGGTGAGTGTACCCTCTGTTGTTTCTGAATCGTTTTCGCTCAAATGTTCCCAGCAACATCAGGCGCACTCTATTGCTCGGTCCGCCCATTTCCCTCCATTACTGCCCTCGATCACTCCATTTCTCTCATTTTCCCCATTATTGCCCATTTTCCATTTCATTCATCCACACTCATTACCCGTATTTCGCGTATTTCTCTCCAATACTACCCTCACTCCATTTCCCTCATTCCCAATATTACTGCCTTCTGTTTATTTCTCTCATTTCCCCTTATTAATGCCCTATTTCCATTTCCCACCATTATTACCCTCTCTCCATTTCACTCATTTCCCATCATTTCTGCCCTCGCTCGTGTTCCATCACCCCGGCCCTCACCCCGGCCCTCACCTCTCAGTGAGGCCAGATCTCCCCTCGCACCTCCCCTCATTTGCCGGATCTTGTGAGGGTCGATAACGCGGCCTGCCTCAGCCGCCATTTTGTGCCCTCGGAGCCTTGCTTGCTCAGGGATCGAGACGGGGATGGAGCAAGTGAGGGACAGAGGCAAAGATGGACAAATATGTGGGAAGGAGCAGGAGAGGAACTAAGGCCTGGATAAAGAAAGTGAGGGACAAACGCAGGGGTGGATAAAGATGCAGGAAGGAGCAAGTGAGGGAAGGAGTCAGGGATAGAGAAAACAAGAGGTAAGCACAGGGATGGAGTCAGGGATAGAGAAAGCGAGGGGCAAACACAGGGATGGAGACAGGGATAGAGAAAGCGAGGTGCAAACACAGGGATGGAGTCAGGGATAGAGAAAGCGAGGGGCAAACACAGGGATGGAGACAGGGATAGAGAAAGCGAGGTGCAAACACAGGGATGGAGACAGGGATAGAGAAAGCGAGGTGCAAACACTGGGATAGTTTAAAATATAAGGTGGGGCGAGTGAGGGACAAAGGCAAGGATTGAGAAAGATGTAGGAAGGAGAAAGTGAGGGATATAGGCAGGGATAGATATAAGCCAAGGATAAAATCCACGTCCAAAAATAATCAAATTTAAAACATCACAAACAATAACACCAAAAATACGGAGAATCATGCAGACAATTTTCCGATTCTTCAGTACACGGAGGTAGCATTGCAGAGAGCGCATTGTAGATCAGCAAGACAAAGTACGCTCGCTACAGCAACGAGTTATTCAAATTCTCTCAGTATGAGGGAGGAAAGAGAAAAAAGAAAGATAGAAAGAGAGAGAGTGGAAGTAAAACTGCTCTGATCTGAGAGATGAGAGAGAGAGAGAGAGAGAGAGAGAGAACGAGAGAGATCAATCAGCCACCAGTCTTCTGTTAGTTGTCCAGCACTTTTTTTCAGCTATTTAAGCACCAGCCACCAACCAGCCACCCACCAGCCACCCACCAGCCACCCAC
>JACJUY010008844.1:14637-35930 GCA_014220935.1 Platorchestia sp. MABIK | reverse complement strand
ATTTACCAAATTCAAATGCAGTTCTGCGCTCTCGGAAGTGATTACAATTTTGATTATTACACCAAATGACCTAAAACGGGGATGCAAATCATGAAAATTCATGCTATACAATTAAGAACCGAATTTGACTTCGGCATAGAAAAGTTTTCTTAACCGCCTTCCTCATATGGATAGATCACGCTATTAAGACATTCAGGCAACGATATCAGGAAATTCATCACAATTTCAGGCAATTAACGCAACGAAATCAAGAACATTGCACCGATTAAGAAAACTGAAGTAAAAGTAACGAGCAGTTTGCAACAAGGAGCACCAGTCGTCTGACTCACGCAAGCTTGCGTCACCATAGCCAGGCTACGTACAAGACGAGAGAGCTACTCATCATGGCGGCCCTAATAACTTCAGAGGTTCTGCGTACTGTCGCAGCTAACGTGCAGCACATTATGAGCAGCTTTTCGAACACAGAAGAGTCCAACGCAGTTTAACATTCGAGAACAAGATGTGGGCTTCAAGCGGAACACCCTATCATGGGGTAACTAGAGGTACGTATCGAATCAATTTCAAAAGTTGCGTAATTTAAAATGTCTTCCTACGAACTACTGTAGTTAGAACAAAATTCTGATAACATTCAAAATTTCCCTTGACCTGTAAATATTATATTAAACTAAATTTAAGTATGACTTCAAGCGACAAATAAGCACTGTTGTAATATAAGTTAAAAGCAGGGAAGGTAACTAATTCTCAAGAAGTTCTCAATAAATAGCATTGAAATAAGTTTATGCGAATTTCATCGTGAATTTCATAATTGTGAATTCTCAATTATCACAAAGTGATTGGCAAATTTTTCAAGTTCATTTGAATTTCAAATTTGTTTTAATTGCTGAGTTTGCAAGAAAGATTTGCAAGTGAGAATTGAATTTTTGAATTTGAAAATTACTATTTTTATCATAAAACCTTATAAAAAGGAATGAACAATTTCTGCAATTAGAAAATTTCACCATCATTACGCTCCAAGCGCAAGATCTACAAAAAAATTATGGGGTGTTTCTTAATTTTTTCGAACCCACAAACATTGAATTTGTGAAATGTTTAGCTTACACGAGTGCGAACCAATTCATCCAAAAAAAGGAGATTTAAGGAAACATTTCTTTTAGTTACACAAGTTTCTTCAGGCCGTTATGAATTATTAGAAACCATGTTTAGGTGGACTCTTACGAGAGGTGGACGATGCTTGTGCGAGTGACGCCAGGGCTGCGTGAGACCTAGAGCAAGCTAGATGGGCTGGTGTGATGGTCCTGAGAATCGCTGCAAGAGGACGAGGGCTCCGTTCTGCTCCCATGCACTTGTATGTCTCCAGTGAGAGTGAGGGAGCTGTAACATTCTCATCCCACAGGCATTGTCAAAATCCTCGTTACCAAAATGCTCACTGCCAAAATGCTCATTCCAGAAATGCTCATTAAATGCTTAAGGCCAGTGATTGCAATTTGTGATGAGAGTATGTGATACCACTGATCAGGACATTCACAACAGGAAAAAAGCCTAAACCAACTAAGGCTGCTTAGATCATCCGAGAAACTTCTTCAAGGGCTTTAATGACTCACCATCATGAAAATCACATGATACGCATACTAAACACCACACATATGCCGAGAGAGTAAAGATTGCTTACACGTCAGTTGTTTGTATGAGATATCAAGCATTTATTCTTGAGCGTGCAAAATTATTACGTCTGGTAAAGCATGGTCAATGAAATTGGTGTGTTACGTAGAGATAGTTCCATGAAATAATTAATGATTTGCAATACGGTGCTCAAGGCCAGGAATAGTATGGTAATAGTAAGTATTGTATATTAGGGTGATTCTTTCTTCGATGTAGGTACGAGAATAATAAAACAAATTTTGTTTCCTAAGATCTGTTTGCTGATGTCTTCAAAGTCAGCTCAATTATTTTGAAAATATATCTCATGACTGTTTCTATTTTCCATTGACGTTTCGTGCTGCTTTTACCCTATATGCCAGTTTTTAGCTTGATTTACTAGTTGTACTTCTATGTGACGTTCTGAGAATAAAATTTCTTATCTTTATACCCTATGGTTACTCATTCATTTCGGGTACAATGGTTGCTGAGTATTTTGTTTTCATCTGCATACCTTTTTCATTTCCACTTCCCTGTTTCTATCTCTGTTTTGAGAGGGGTTTAATTCCTCCTTCGCGACCGGTCATTCTATTTTCCCTAAAACAGAGTCAAGTCCCTTGATAGTTTTCATCAATAACGCGTCGAATCGATGGCGTTGACGCTTCAACAGCGTTCATGAGCCATTTATGAATAAGGGCCATTTATTGATTTATGTTCTAAAAAAGTGGTAATTTACCTTTTCTAAATTTGTCCTCTTGTGAACATAAGAAACCAGCTCATGACTAAAGACGTCAACCTTAGCATTTAAAAGCCTGAATCTGCATTCATGAGTTTCATTTTTTACAGTGAAAAAATAATTACGTCAATAAATTGAATACAAAGAATCAAATAATATAAGAAAAATATGTAGTACATTGGGAATACAGAGATACTTGAATAACATTTAAAATTGATGTGATATAAAGTTTGGCAATAAGGACTCGCATAATATACCTTTAAATTTACACTACCAAATCATTGTGAATTACATTCATTACGAATTTGCACTTCATTTCGGTCATCGCCTCGAGAAGTTCCCCATTGAGTGTCTTGAGCTTGTGGCCTCTCTGGTGCACACACCTGAGGGACATTACGTCTTCTGAAGAATTTTGACCTCCATGAATTTTTTGACTTGCTTTTAGACTCTTTCTCGCTTTGCGTAATTGAATTGGATTTTCGGGCAATCAATTTATGCCCGATAGCTTGTAAACCTAAGGTGACACCTCCTGCCCCAGCTGCTACTCCGACTGCAGCAGCGGCAGGGAGAGTAACCATTGCCCCAACAGTAGCACCGAGAGCAGTAGCAGCAGCGGCGGTAACCCCGATGGCAAAACGTTTGTAGCTTTTTTTCGTACTCTCTGATTTTGCCAGGTCCTTTTTCGTTTTCACCATCTCTTTCTGATTCTTCAGCATTTCAGCATTTTTCGTATTTTCCTTCACGAACTGGGCTTTTCGGGATGTGAGGTCCTGTAAAAAAAGTGAAATATTTGAATATTTTTGGTATTTGAAGAGTAGTCGTCGAATAATGATGACTACACTCGGACAAGGAAAATTTTTCGGTTCACAGACAATCCACCTACATGCAGAGTCTCCCTGATAAATACGTACAATTTCCCTTTCTACGCTTTAATTCTGATAACGTGAAGAAAAAGTGACCCAAAGCTAAAATTTGACAGTTTATAGGGCAAAACAAGAGAGAAAAAATCATACCCGATGAGACCGCCTCCAGCCATGATGACAGCTCCTACTTATTGTCTAAAGTTTGACACGGCACGGATGACATTTTTCCGACGAGTCTTTAGCTTTTTTGATGTCTCTCTTAATTAAAAGTTGTAACGCAGTTGTGGGGCTTTGTATAAGGTTTGACCTCACTTGATGTTTAAAGATAGAAATCCAATGGATTTAGGCACGGCAAGTTGAGCGGTTAAAAGTCTTTCTCCCAGAATTTCCGACGACGTCTTGAGCAAGTGACTGGATTTGTGCACTATGTAGACGGGACCCAAATAATGTAGGAACATGAAATTATTTAAGGCTGGGTCTTCAATCATGGAATAATTTATGTTTGCAAAAGTTTGGAGTGGGATTTGACATCCAATTTTTCGTTGTCAGCGAAGAAGTCGGGAGAGACAATACCGTCACTCGAAACAACGCACAGGGCCATAACGCAGGATGGATTATTCGCTAGCTGGTGGTCATCCTGGTTTGAACGCAGGTACTCGAAAAGGCAATCCGGCGATCGTTACGTCTATCACAAACCCCTTCAACAGTAAAAATCAGCACCACAGAAAATAACTTGATGGTCGATCCGTAGGCTTTCAAACAGTTCAAATTTTTTTGCACCTCTTAAAACGAACTTCTTTCATTTAATGAGTTAGGAGATGTTTGTACTCAAAGCATGAAATGTTGGAGCAAAATCTCCAATGGCTCTGTGAATTGTCGTAATGCAAACGAGCCTTTTCTTAACCAACGCCGAAAATGACATGGTTGGATCTGGCTTGACACTTCTGTCAAGGCTCGCTAGAGAGCGAGGTTTGC
Organism: Platorchestia sp. MABIK; assembly: GCA_014220935.1. Classification (NCBI taxonomy): domain Eukaryota; kingdom Metazoa; phylum Arthropoda; class Malacostraca; order Amphipoda; family Talitridae; genus Platorchestia; species Platorchestia sp. MABIK. Next base: position 31,721 of record JACJUY010008844.1, on the reverse strand, counting down.
ATTTTTGTCGTTTATTGGTGTATGGGTGGCTTTGCTATTCCGTCCAGATTTCTCAAAACGCTAACGAACATCGTAATCTGTCTGCCTAGGATACTGTAATGATTTTGGATAAAGGATGGGTTTTAGCTTGCGAATCCAAGTTCATTGATAGCTGAATGTTATGCCTGCTCCAGTGCTTGAAGTTCATGCGACGAATTCTAAATGTTAATAACCAACTGCATAGATAAATAAACACATCTGAAAAACTTCAGTACTTCTGTACTGTTCAGTAATTTTTTTTTGCTAAATTGTTGGAGTTATCCGTTCTTAGTTAATTTTTTATCTTTGACAGGAAATGTTATCAACAACTTGAAGGTTTGGGAATGGGACTTGCTCTGTCTCCAACATTTGCAAACAATTTTTATGTCATTATGAGGAAAGATGGTTAGATGAATGCAGTGTGAGTTTCAAATCGATTTTTCATGGACTTCATGTGGACGATACCTTTTTACTTTTTCACGACAAGTCTCATGCTCCGCTTTTCTTAAATTACTTGAATGAACCCCATAAAAACATTAGGTTCACAATGGTGGGTGAAGAGGAACTCAAATTGGGGAGTGTCATCAGTGACTCCGTGCAGTGAGGACGTGCTCTGTCCTCGCTCCGAAACAAAGTGCCACCATTGGTTAGAAAGAATGTACTCTTGACCTAAATGGGTCCCCACTCTCGCCATGAGGATTCAAATATGATTTAAACCTCCCATAAATCAAATTATCAAACTAAAAGTGAAATATTCCCTCTAAAGAGAATGTGAAAGTGTTCAACCCTCATCTAACCAGGAACCGAGCTCACTCAATCTTCAAGATGGCACCTAAGAAGCCAGGCAGCAGCAACAACAACAGCAGTGAGTTTTAGTCGAAGTTTGACAAATATCCTGATGTGTCAAGCTTAACGAAAGATGTCAAGGAAGTGGTTTCTGTCCTAATAAAATACTTCGACTCAGTTATGACAAAATTTAAAAGTGAAATGGAAATGGTGCAAAATGAAATGAGCAACATTAAAATACTATTTGAGACAATAGCGGGAAAAGAAGCAGAACACAAGGAAATTCTCAAAGAACAGAATGAGCCTTTCGTCTCTACAGCTTGGAGAAAAATGACCAGCGCCGAGATTTAGAAGACAGAAAATGCACTCTCGTCATTTCTGGCAGGGAACTACCACAATCTCACACGAACGAAAGCTGCAAAGAAATAGTCAGCAAGCTCCTGAAGGACAATATCAACATCGATCTCTGCGACACTGTTATCACGTCAGCCAACAGAATGGGGAGAAAACCAGCAACTAGGAACGAAGATCGAAGAAACATTGCATTTGAACTAAAACATTAAAACAAGAAACGTGAAATTCTCACCGCCTGCCGAGAAAAGAAACCAAAGTTTTTCATAAATGAATATCTCATACCTTCACGAGCTAAAACCACGTACACTTTGACAGTCGCCATAAGGAAATTCCCGGAGAAAATTGAAATCCCGAGAACTCAGGACGGAAACACCTTCGTATCTAACCCCGGACGCCCGGATTCAAGACGACGTCAGATCAACACGCCAGAAGAGCTCGACCAATACCTGATGCTACAACTGAACATGACATCGAAACAGGTCATGGGTGACTAGGCTTGGGTGATCACCTCAATTAGATATCAGTTTCACTTCAATTTTGACAATTGTATAACAGATCTATGTAAACATTCATGACAGCTGTATGTGAACTTTGCAACAACACCATCAGTTATTTTTACCTACCAATGTTATACTGAAATTTAGATTTCCCCATGTTCGCTTTCCTACCTTATTTGTTTATAATTTTTACCACTAAAAGTTATTCTTACGAGTAAACCAAATTAGCTGGTTAGACATATCGTTGTCGTTAAAATTTTCAAACTTAATTACCTGTTGTATTTGAACTTTGTGACAACGCCCTCAGCAATTTGTACGCACCAATGTTGTGATATTGAACTCCAATGTGATTCACTCATGGACTGAGTATGTTTTCACTCACGAAATCGCTGTAGATTTTTTCTTACTCTTTTCTCTCTTACTTCCTAAGCTAGTTTTTAGACTGGAATATCTTTTTAATCATGACTCTGTATTTCGTTTTTGTGTTATATATTACCTACTGCTCACTGTTTACTAATTTTGAATGACTGATCACGCTGATGTATTCGATGAAATCGACCCAGATCTCAGCCTTTTGAACAGATTGTATCCAAACTTAACCGACTCTGAAAACTGCAGGTAGACTAATTTATCAAAATTCAACGAAACTATACGAATAACTCGCCATGATTTTGCGCTCCTGTGTTGAAACTGTAGGTCACTCTATCCAAAATTGGAAGAGAGATAATGTACTATTACTGAACTTATAACCTAGACGTGATTACCTTCACCGAAATCTGGCTAGATAACACAACCAAAGACATGATTCGATTTAAAAATTATCAGAGTTGCCATTCGCTACGAAAAAACAAGCCAGGTAGAGGCATCAGTACCTTCATATCTAACCACATAGACTCGAAAACCATAACAAGTGCAACAATGAATTGGGATCATATAGAATCACTATTCGTAGAAATGTCTAGAGATGGTAAACGAATTGTGCTTGGAACGATGTATAGACCTCCTACAGCCTGTCCTATATCCTTCCTGAATGAGCGAAATGGTATTATTTCTCAGTTCAACAGGTCCTTGTACAATGACATAATAATGTGCGATGACTTCAATTATGATCTACTGAAACATGAAAACTATGAACCAATCTCTAATTTCCTAAATGCCTCTCAGTCTAAATCCTTCCTTCCGATCATCACAGAGCCAAAACGAATATCCTCAGAAACTGCTACGCTGCTTGACAATATCTTTACGACAGACCCAACTGATTCTCTTGCTGGAATAATTACTTCTGACTCTTCAGATCATTTTTCAGTTTTTATTCTTAAGAAAAATGTCTACATTGTTTGCACCAAGCCAAGGGCTAAAACTTACTCATATCGTAAAGTAAACGAATCAAATTTAGAAGAAATGCGCACCGTTCTAGAAGAATCAATGCCAACATTGCACATCTCTCAGCACAATTATGCAACGAGCATTGATGAAGCAGTAGTAAAATTCATTGAAAGTATAATGGCCACAAACAATCAGTGTTGCCCAATTGTAACACGTTCAGTTACACCGGAAAATTTACAAAAGCTCTGGATTACTGGAGACATCGTGAAGAAACTACCTCTCTTTGGCGAAGGGCGAATATCTAGAGATATATATAACCGATTCAGAAATTATGCGACAAACCAGATAAGGACATCAAAAAAGTGCTACATTACGCTCAAGTTTACTCAATTTAAAGCTGATGTTAAAAAGATTTGACGCCTCCTTGACTTCTGCTCTAAACCGAATAACGCCGATAAAAAGAAAATTGAATTTGTTGTTCAAGATAATGTAAAATACCGCGAGAAAAAAAAAATTGCTAATTTCTTTAACAATTTCTTCGTAAACGTAGGGAAATCTATAGCTGATGGTATTCCAAGTGAACCTACTGATCACCTGGAATACATGGATCATATTCGAGAACACAACTCCTTTTTCTTTACGCCTACCAACTCTTCCGATGTAATTGCGTGCATAAACAACCTGAAAATAAATCGATTGGGTTACAAAACGTTTCCGAATAAAGTACTTAAAATTATTGCTGATATTGTAGCTCCGCTGATTTCCAATATTATTAACCAGTCTCTCTTCGTAGGCACTTTCCCGAACTCCCGAAAAGTTGCTGGAGTAACCCCTATCTCTAAAAATGATGAAAAAATCTGTGTAAACAATTATCGACCTATCTCCGCGCTACCAATTATTAGCAAGGTGTTCGAGAAAATTGTGTGTAAAAGTGTACCCTTATTTTGAACAAAAGTCATTTCTCTACGATAAACAATACGGCTCTCGCTTTAAAAAATCAACAACACAGGCTAAATTAAACCATTTACAATTCTTTTATTCTGAAATAGATGAAGGAAGGCCTTTCTTCTCTGTATTTCTTGACTTTCGAAAATCATCCGATTGTGTGGACCATAACAGATTACTCTGGAAAATACCCTATTTTGGCATTCGAGGGGTTGCCCACGATTGGTTCAGATCATACCAAACAAATCGGAAGCAATACGTTGTCATTGACGACGCAAAATCAGACCCACAAACAATTAGCCATGGAGTTCCACAAGGATCTGTCCTTGGGCCTTTCCTATTTCTGATTTTTATCAACGATATTAAATCTACATCATTTTTCAAATTCATACTTTTTGCTGATGACAGTACGCTTTCGGCGGTCCTTCCGAACCAAAATCCCGCTATGATTGCGGAGAGTATAAATAATGAACTCCATAAGGTTTCATTGTGGCTTAAAGCTAATAAAAAAAGCCTTAATATCGATAAAACAAAATATATCACATTCTCACACAAGAAAAATATATCTCTCCCACGCATAAAAATTGGCGAAGGTGAAATAGAAGAAAGCAACTCATGTAAGTTCCTGGGCATCATAATAGATAAATTTCTGACCTTCAAAGAGCACATCGTTCATATTAGTTCTAAATTATAAAAATACATCGGAATCCTGAATAAAGTTAAAAATTTCCTGCCTGAAACAGTTCTACAAATGCTCTACCGAACGCTCATTTCACCATGCTTGCAATACGGAATAGAAGTATGGCACGGTACTGATAAAAACAAAAACCAATACTATTTTTACTCTGCTAAAAAGAGCCATCAGAGCGGTAAAGAATCTATAATATATTGCTCCCACAAATGATTCATTCCAAAATTTACAAATACTTAAACTTTCGGATCTTTTCAAAATCTCCATTCGTAATTTCATTTACAAAACATTTGCAAATGATGGCGACAATAGCCTACAACAATTATTAACTGCGCAAACTGGTCATCACGACCATTTAACCCTAAATAGAAGTAAATTCATGCTTCCTTATTATTCAAAGGCCCGGTCGCAACACAGTATCCTCTTCATTGGAACTAAAACTTGGAACTCAATACCTGCGGAGATACGTGAAAGTAATTCTTACAAGGTATTCATAAGAAATCTTGAGTCTCATTTCCTATCAGAACACTAGTCGTGTAAGATCAGGTTAAATTTGGTCTCCTACATGACTGGTCCTAATAATGTAATTTGCCATGGTTAATATCGCCAATCTTCAGTCTGCTCATAAAACGTTTATCGAATATACTGCTAAATATAGTCCATATGACCTACATTGTAAAATAAAACATCTAATATTGAGTTAATTATCTCATTGATCAGTCTAATGCGAAACTAGGTTAAGTGAATTAGGTTAAGCATTATTGTACACCTTAGAATAACGTTGATGGTAGGATGCCCTAGAAGTCGCTAAACTTATTCGGGCCCACAGGCAGTTATACTCAAATTTGATCATTGTACTAGACTTAACCTGTGGTAAGTAAATTGTTTAAATTGTCTAAATTGTTTAAATTTTCCTTCTTAGATTGCTTGGTACACCGGTCAGGGAATGGGTTCGAGTGTTCTGTGCATAGGAAACAGTGTTCACTGGCTTAGGAACCAACTTTTATAGTTTTCGCCATACATTTTCAAAGTGAATTTTATCAGGACTTTAATCTTTATAGCGTTCAATGTTTACAGCTCTGCTAAGTTTTTACATAGTGAGTTCACATTTTAAAAATAATTTTCAAGTAAGAATGGTTTTTCAACTCTACTAATAGATTCTCATATTGGTAAATTTTGGGAAAAAAGTTCAACAAACTGCCTTCTGTGGAATCAATCTGTGAGGACATTCGATTTGTTTCATTTCCGTATTTTGGACCTCAGTCGGAGGAATTGAAAAAATAGATTTTAGATTCGTTTGCCAAATACTTTCCAGGAATAAACTTCAGGGTGGTTTTAGTTAATAGTTGCAAAAAGGCTCATTTTTTCGTTTCAAAGGCATGCTTCCTACTGCGATGCAGGCCTCCCTAGTTTACAAATTTTTTTGTGCACGATGTGCATCTGAGTACGTCGGTTCGACGTCGCGTACCCTAGGCTGTAGGGTGGCCGAGCATCGAAGTAGGAGTTACCGCACAGGAAATATTTTATCTAGTCCTTCGCATTCAGCTATTAGGGAACATTGAGGACATTGTTGTAGCCCGTTTGACATTAGTTATTTTAAAATTTTTACTAGATCTAAATTTACCTCCGATTTAAGGATTTTAGAGTCTATTTATTTTAAGATGTAAGCCGATTTTAAACAACCAACTTAGTTCTTTTTCCGTTGTCAACAGTTAACTGGTAGTTTTTAAGGTTAGTTATTTCAATTCAGCATCTGTCTAATTCATTTCATATCTTTTCAGGTACATTTATTTTGGTGAAGATGAGCGAACGCTCGAAACATTCAATTTTATTGTTTTACTTGCAATTTTTGATTCGAGTAAATGTTCTATACGGTATTTTTAGTTCTCTCTTTTTCACTTAAAACTTTAGAGAAACAAGAATGCCCAAAGATTCTAAATTTAGGCGGATTTATCCCAAAGACCTTGAAAATTTACTTGTGAAACTTTCTCCCACACTTTCATATACTCTGAAGATGTTATAAAACCTTTTTGTACTATTTTTCTTTCGGGAGTGATTACATGTCAGAAAAATATACAGGCTGTGATTGTTTACAGAGGAGCAAGAACATCTCTGGTCCAATAGGGATAGGCAATACTTGAAAGAATAACATAGTTAAAAAAAAACTTTATGATAGTTCAGATCTATAAACTTTGAGCTATTTCTCGAGCTTCATTATTTTCCTCAACTTTACTGGCTTACTATTATTGGTGGAAGAGCGAGATGAACTCTAGAAAAACATACATAGTTGGAAGTGTGCAGCATTTGAAGAACCTAACATTATTGCCAATTAATATAGCATAAAATTAATTTCTGCGGTCCGGCTAGGACTCAAAATACCACGGTGAGATCTCGACAACAAATGACTGCAAAGCTTTCAAATCTTATTGTGGGCATTTTTGTGATATGATTTCCGTCTCCTCTGACTATACCACCAGTTGTTCAAATATTTTTACGTTTGCTTTCTGTTCTCGTGTTGTGGCATTGTATACTAGCATTCATGTTAGACACGATTCAGATTTTGTTGTAGAATCGATTTCGATAGGATTTCTACCATCGGCCTGCATCAGCCTCCAATGAGTCAATAATTTTGGTATACTTATAGAATTAATTGTAGAATAACGTGAATGAATGATTAATTTCGGTCATCTGATCGAATGTTTATTTATGGTAAGCGTGTCGATTGCATCAATGGAGCGTATTTTCAATATAGTCAATTATCCGTGCATTTTCAGTATTGTCAGTATTAAATACGAATTTCGTCCCTTATTTTCCACTCTTCATTCTAACTCCTCGTCGCGACTCACAAAGGAAATCAAAACATGAAAGATCATTTACTCGTATTTCCAAATTGAAACTGATGAACACTGACGACTGTCCATAAAGTCGCAGTGCAATTTGAAATTACTGTTGCTATAGGACTATGCATGATGGAAACAATCTGTCTAAGGTAGTAGAAACAAGAAAAACTTGATTTTTAAATTTATTTATTGCACCCTTCTTAAGTTTTTCCATGTCCGTCGTCAATAAATACGTATAAGGTAACACGATTTCAAGTTCATTAAAAACATTTGCCAGTTGATCTGCAGTAATGCCTGAGAGCAGAGCAACTATTTTACCTATCACGTCTCCCAATGAGAGAGGTCTTGTTGCGTACACTCATGCTTTCACATGCTCCCATGAGAATTAATGGAAATAAGTCAAATCTGGGGAATCTGGAGGCCATGAAAATGGACCACCTCTTCCGTTAAAGCCATGGGTGATACGTTGTTTTGATAGACGAGCTTTAAGGCCTTTAATATTTTTGTACAAAATATTTTAAGACAAAATATCAACTAACTACGCGTAAACTAGATACAATAAATTTGTTAAATCATAGACAGATCGCTTCTATCATGCATAATATCAGAGCTACAATAATTTTAAATTGCACCACGACTTTATGGACTCCCAGTGTATCATTAGGCTGTTGAGAGAGAAGCTGCTAAACATACATGATTGTAATACTGAAGACTTAACTTAGGAGTCCTTGGGGGCCTTGGTGATGTGTGTGCCGGGAAGATGATGGAATTTTAACTAAAAAATATGCATAATAGATCCGAGATGGGTTTTCTGATCTTTCATGATGAGTGGCAAAATTGATATGAGTCACTGATGAATTACTTTACTGGCATAAGCCATTTTGAAACAACCAGGATTCATCGCCTGAAGGGATTCATCGCCTACATGTAATTTCCACAGAAAAAGATTTCACGTTGTAAAAATTATAAAGACATCGGAATATACTCTTCGAAGCTAAATGGAAACCATCGATGAGGTGGATGTGACGAGGGTGTGCGATTGAAGGGTTAGCATTCAGTTAGCAGCTCCATGTGTTGGATCAGCGTAAGCTGGGTGCGGTTATTCGTGGTAGATTGTGCGGATGATCATAGAAGATTGCTGAAATGCTGGGTTGTTCAATGAGAACACATTACTTACGAAATGTCAACTTTTCGCTCGTTCCGAGACATGGTGAGGAACTGATTTTCGCTGGAAGCAATTCTCTCTCGTAGTGTTGCAGCTATCGAATGCGATATCAGTAGCTGTGGTAAACACAACAAATTCTATTCAACGACCACAAATTTAACGGCACCCGTGTGAGGTTTTTTGTTGAAGTCGTGGCTAGGCTGAAAAATTGATGAATTTAAACGAACAGATGCCACTCTTGAGTGCTCCGAATCGTGAAAGATAGTCTCTTGTTTTTACTAGATTCGAGAATTTTCATCAGTAAACTGTGTAGTGTTTCGATGGCTCTATTTAATCGACATAAACAATGAGTATTTTATTGTAATTATTTTGTCTACGTAAAACAAGCAAACTTACCTCTTTGAGCTGTCGTTCATAACTAGAGGAAATCCTCTCAGTTATCCCACAGGTTCGGTAGCGTTCCAGTGCACTCTGATAAAGAGACGAATGATGGGCTTCCAGGCGTTCCTTACTCAGTACGTTGTCCTCTTTAACGAATCCCTTCATGCCATTGTCATAGAGTTCCTTAGCCTCCTTTGCCGTCATTACACACCTCGCTTTTGCCATGCCCTGGAAAATCATAAAATAGGTTGCACGTGGTAGAAATAATTTTTTACTTTTTTTGAGGGAAAGGCCTTTTCAAAAAACAGCAAAGCTATTCGCAGCAAAGCTCTAGATTGAAATAGCTAGGAAAGTTAAAATTGACTCCTAAATAGTTCTTTCTGGGATTCCAAAAATTTTATGTTTGATGGTGAGTTCATTGCGTTAAATGAAGAAAGTCCTTAACACCTCCATGATTTCAATCGACTGAAAACACAAAATCGTGCTTAATTCCTGCTGAAGGAAAATAACCAAGTATTTTTTCCCTTTCGATCATTTTAAAGACGTTGCGAATGTTGCAATCAACGTGTGTACTAGTGTAAATAATACTGTCGATATTTTCATGTCACAGCAATGTTCTTTACTCAGTATGTCGTCATAGCAAAATTGAGGACCTATAATTAAGTCAGTATATCATGGCTGTGAAAGACATGCTTCAGCATCTACAACGCCCACACTTCTTAACTACACTACTAAGTCTGAATCACAGTTTTAATTTTAATTTAAACTGTCTTGGAAGTGTGTGTAGAGAAGTCTTCTTGTGTTCTGCACCATGCCGGCACGTCAACTTTGTGGGCAAATTTAAGAGGTAGTCATTCCGTCACCTAGTGTGCAGTCATTCCAACTCTCTCACGCCCTCTCCCATCCTCTCTGGGGCTACATCATTGTTGGAGCCGGTGTTCAGAATGCAGCTTTCTTCGTTAGAGCGCTCGCTTTAGCTCGCTCTCCAGCAATCTCCACGGCATGCACCTTTGAAAATCTTGTAGTGAAGGTGCGTTGCTGGGATGAATAGGTAAACTTCCTCACTGTTCGAGTAATGTATATAGCTTCCATAGCTCTTGTCTAACCTGTTAATTAAAAGGTAACCTAACAGCGAATTTCACTGGAGCATTTCCTCACATTGAATTGGAAGGTCTATCCCATTGAGCAAAGTTTTTAACGTTTTTTCTACATTAAACTTGTCTAAAACTTTAGAGTTACTTGTAAATAATGTTGTTCGTTACTTTCTACTCATTCAAATATAGCCATAGAAACATTATTTATAGACTACCACATTCATGTTTTTTTAATTAAAATTTTTAAGCCGTGTACTACATTTTCTGTGTTTCATAAACTGTATTTTCGCCGGTTGCAGTTATTGGTGATGCCCATGGTGCAGTTGTAGAAGACATCAAACCACTTTAATATCACAGTCGTTCTTACAAAGTCGTGCTTTCAAGTCACCGGTGGCTTACAAACTCGAAACACAAGTGCTCTTTGTAGATCATCTGCTTTATCGTTGACGTATTGAAATTAACATCGTGGAGGCTTACAATTCTCGCAGTTGCCAGTATTTATTCTACACTCAACTGCGGAGAAATTCTAAAAATTCTGTGGCCAAGGTTTTGATATTTAATTTTTTGAAATTGTGCTGTTGACAATATTCCAGGCGAGTAATTTCTCAACTGACCATAGGAGAGGGGCAGTTGGTAGTGAAAGGTGATGTTTTCCCATTCTCCAAGTGTATGCCATACCAAACCTCAAAACTCACATCAGCCACAGACTCAGGCTCAGGTAACTTCCCGCTGTAGAAAGCGTCGATGTAGATTTTGAAGTTATTGAAGAGGTCCTCAGCCTTGATTGTCTGCCCTGCGAGCGTTTTCTTTTCGATGTTTTCCGGCGCCAGCAGCAGCGGCACCAGCTCCTTTAGGTGTTCCACGAACTCCTTATCTAATCCTGTACAAAATGTATAAACGCTTTAAAGAGAAAATAAATGTCCAAGAACTCCATTTATATGTTCATCTGCTTTAATGCGCGATCTTGATGGTATAATTTGTATAAATAAAAAAGTGACATAATGGCAGTATTTATGATTTAGAAAGCTAGTCTTACAATCATCTGCACCCCAATCCTTGGAACATAATGTGCAACGTCGTCTGTAGTTTAAGAGGCCCCAAATACGTACTTTGAAAAACCTTCGTCGCCTTCGCCACAAACTAACCAGAGGCAGGGTTTTCTCCTGTTGATCTGTTAGACACCCAATATATTGTGCGATAATCTACATACTCCAGAAGCGCTCAACTGACGTCTGTACATCAGCAGGAACATGTGTACCATGTATTTGCATGGAACCGCTTTACGCGAGATGGGCGCCAATGAGACAAGATTTGCTATAATGAGGCGCGATTTCACCACAATGAGGTGCGATTTCACCACAATGATTCACGATTTCCTCATAGTCGAGAAAACGAGTCCATCCCAATGTTGCTGAACCAAAAACTAACCCATACGCGCACATTTGCGTTTGTGAATATCCTTAATTAACCAATCCGCAGCAATACTGCTAAATTCTTGCTTGCAATGCCAGTAAAAAGTTCTGTGTGAAATAAATTGTATGGCCAATACTCATGAAACCCAAAAACTTTGATGGTGTGTTACTTCTGATAAAAATTGGACCAGAACTCAAGAAAGTTGTTGAAAAAAGGTTACCCTAAAGTTAACAGGGATTCCCAAAATAAATAAACCGTATAACTGAAGTTAAAATTTTACATCTATTCACTCAAACCATGTGATCTAGTATCGGTTCCTATTATCGTTACTTTCTCTTTGTTGTCCTCTGACCCAGGTAACTGTGAAGTTCTCACCGTACTGCTCATTTTGGTAACTATGTACTGTGAAATACCATTTAGTTCCTGTTGAACTCTCAGTGTTTTATAAGTCTGTATTTTTTGCGGTTGACACCTGCATGAAGAAGCCTGTTCTGTGGCTGATGCCTGGTCGCTGCTCGTCCTACTTGCTCCTTTTTCAGGCTTCGATCGTGCAATACAGTGGAGTGTACAATCTTCCATTTCTAATTGTCCTGGGGACGGGTGACCTATGTTTAAGAAAGTTGATGTAGCCTATTAAATATCTAACTTCACTTTTAGTACGTGATATCTTTTTGTTCAAATAATTATAGTACTAAAATGCAATGCGTGTAATGTCCTTAATCATTTGGAAGTGTAAGAGATGGTTGAGACTCTAACGAAGGTTCAGAAAGGCATCAAATGTAATTTGGTGAGGCTCGGTACTGAACCCTAACAATTAATGTTGTTATTCACGTAGAATTTAGAGATTCCGTGCTGCGTATTCGAAACTGTTGCGTTTAAAAAACGCACATCTTACTACTCCAGAGTATCATTCAGAATTAAATAAGCACTTGAACATTAAAAACATTGCAAATATTTAGATATGACTGCGAACAACATAGTTTTCCTTAGGTGATATTTTTCCAAGGGCTCAGGCATCTGTAGTTCATCTAAGTAGGAATTAGTGTCTTTAACCAGCTTCGAGTGCAGCTTATCGACTGCAAGTTTATTATAAGCAGCTTAAAACAATGAAATTTGAACCTTTAGTGTTCTTAAATGTCAATTCTAGGATAACAGCATTGTGAATTAATTTCTTATGATTCTCCTTAATATGAAGAATAACCTCTTGAATTATAGGTCAAGTAATCTGTGCTGCTGTGTTTGTCGTGATTCCTCATAAAACTTTGCAAGTCATTGAGGGAGCTAGATGGCTTGCGATGCAGACAGAAAGAAAAAACCGTTTACATCCAAAGTTTTGAACAATTGAGTACTATACTTTTTCTGTTGAATTCGATGCCATGAAAATAGCTAACAAATGATGTAATTGAATACCCGTCACCAAATATCTGTCTCATCTGGGCAACTAAGTTTTTGCTACCTACTATCAATCAGGGTAACCATTTCAAATAGGATGCAGAAATAAATGAAAAAACATTAACACAAAGATTTTTAAAACTTCACAGTGCTTCATTATAAATTGAAAACCTGAATTACAGATCTTCGTCTCGCAGAAGAGTTTTTATTTGAATCGCCCACGGATGCTGTGATCGCAGCCTAGTCCTGCACGAGTTAAAGACGCACCGGCATAAGAACGCGATATTGTAGCTAATCACTCGGTGTCGTGAACATTCATAAAATGCACTGAACACTCCTTACCTGAATGCCCTCCATTAAAACGTTTGTTGGTGACAGCTGCTTCCCCAGGACGAGGCATGAGGTAGCAACCGATATCCGAGAAACACTTACTGAGGTTGAGCCTGAGATCCTGATGCGCTGGGTCCTGGTCTTCTTTGACCTGGTCATAAAAGTTACATTCCTCCGATATTACGATGCTACACAGGGCAGAAGTTTCTGGGACTCAAAAAGCCAACGCTAGTAAAATTCCCAATTGGAGGAGCAATGTAAGCGTTAGGAACGCTTCCATTTTTTCAACTTAAAGGTGATCACACACTTGTTGTTCCACATAAGTTCTGGTCGCTTCCCCTGCGAAATACTGATTAAGCCACGAAAATAAACACTGAATACATGGGTGACATATTTGAAAATTGAAAGCTCAACGGCCTTCATAAAGTATTAGTAATAGCATTGGAATAAAATTTCAAGATTGCTATCATTAGAGCGTGAATGATTTTGCATTTTTTCATCAAGAACGGCAAGTCTTTTTTTGGAAATTGCCCCTATAGCAGTTAAACAAAATTTTAGATTTTCCTGTTCGCTTTCCCGACGAAAGCATCTTCGCGTAGTGTTCATCAGAACGAGGCATCAATTAGTCGGTGTCCTTTGCATATATGAATGAGATGCCTTATTTCACTCGAGTTAATATAAATGTTGAACTCATCTTCAACTTGAAAATTCATGAGTGAATTTCCTATTTCTCTCTAACATCGATTCATTATCTTAACAACAATCTATACAGGATGTCCATAAAGTCTCTTAACCAATTCAAAAATTGATCACAAATGCAATTGACAAGATATTTTATTTAATTTTTTTATCTAATACAGCGTCCAGTAAGTATTTTTATCTCGTTTCACTGACATCTACAAGGGACTATTAATTGCACGATGAACTTCGCAGCGGCACTCGATTTCATGCTATTTTCGCTGTTATAGCCGCTCACTCACTCACACACACACATTTACACGCACATGTATACTGTATACAAATGTACGTTATGCCCGTGTGGCGCAAGGCTTGGCACATGAGTCCGAGAATCAGCCAGAACTATTTTAAATACCGAGTTACATTTTAACTCCCATAATATCCCGCTTTCGCACCATCTGCGTGAATATATCCGGTATTTCATTAGAGGTCATCGACAATGGCTGCCATCATCTGCAAAGTTTTTGACTTAACACAAGACTTGAATGCCACCCATTTCATTGCATTTTTTGTAGGTAAATAATTTTTCATCAGAAGAAAATGAGTACCATTGTTTCTATTCACCGCCAACCATTAGACACTTTTACCGTACGAAAGTTTTGGATTTCCAATTCGAAAATTCTCGGAAAAAATCAATCAAATCAAATATTAATAATGAGAACCATTTTTTAAATGTACGTTGATTTTTGCATATGTTTTGGAATATTTCAAATCTATTTTAGTGCTATAAAACGACATGATGCAAACTGGGGAAGTAGTTCTATTGCTGCAATATTGATGCTCCATTTTTCAAAGGAACTTGTAAAATGAAAAAAAAATTGTGTTTTTAAAAAAGTTGAGCAGGCGGGTGGATGAAAGAGTGCTTGAATGGTTTGGGCATGTTGAAAGAATGAATGTTGAGCGGCTGGTGAAAAATATTCATACGTCGGAAGTGAGTGGAATTAGTGCGCGAGGTAGGCCACAGACGAGTTGGATGGATGAGGTGAAACGTGCTTCGTATGAGCGGGGTCTGACTGTGGACGTAGCTAGAGGGATGACTGCGGACAGAAGTGAGTGGAAGCATTGCATAAGAAGGTAATTTTATTTTTTGATGCGGTACTGGAAGCCTGCCCGCGTGTGATGGGGTTGACCTGCCCTGTGCGGGGTGAGGGGCTGCACTCTATGTAGCGGTCGGGGTAAGCCAAACATGGCTGTAGGGCCTGACTGTGAAAGATGGTTGTGCTGGGCTACTGCTGATCCTGGCAGTTCCGGTGCAGCCAGTGCTGTCTCTCTCGCTTCCTAATGACTAAGAGTGACTATTGTGGCCTGCTGTCGGCTACCCTCCGATAGGGAGGAGAAGCCTGGTATATGTACTATTGCATTAATTCCAACAAGTGTGGTTATGAAAGACATTAAATGTTTTGATTCTCTTAAAATTCTAAACCAATGGTCAGAAGGCAAATTACTTTGATAGCGAACATTGGGACAATGACAGCAATTCCATGCCATAATCGAGTAGAAATAGAGTTGGATCAAACAGTTCAATACTGCAAGTGTTGGTTATCATGTAAAAAAGAAAGAGAAACTGTTTACTTCCAATAAAGATGATACAAAAAGTAAAATAAGGATCCTTAGTTGATACACACGTATGAGTATCGTGATAACCAGTTCACTAGTGAAAAAATAATCAGAGAGTCTACCTGAGTCAAAACCATGAAAACGATTGTTCTACAACGGCAACCACAATTGGAGTAACGCGCGAAATTATGTACCAAGATAGCGTTGTCATAATGTACTCAGAAGAGTAAGAAATGATATGATAAAATGCACCACACAAGTTTAACAAGAACATTTTAGGACGTCAATAAGAGAAGAAAACATTAATGTCCTTTAGGCTAACACGTTAGAAAATGTTATATTTTTCTGAAATGTCATGATGCGAATGCCTTTTAATAAACATACATAGGTGCCACAACGGTCAGTTCAATGCTTCCGCAAAAACGGAGAAAAAACAGGTAAATGTTACCTACAGCTTATTAATTGAAGTTGAATAGTGTTTGTTCATTCATGGAATCAATAATGATAATGAACCTTCTGGGATGAAAACACTTATGACAGTTATGACGTACATTTGCATATAAGCTTTGGATTTCTTGACATCAGGGAATAATCTTAGAAATGTTTGTTCAGGTATATATTAAAAAGTATCGTTTCGAACGAGCGTGGAAAATAATAAAGGAAAGTGAGTTTACTTCCTAAAAGAGAATTCTTTTACTCACTCAACAATGTTATGAGATTTCTCATTTAAATGCTTGACAATAACATACGAAAAAATAGAAAAAATACTGTGTTTATAGAACAAATACAAGGCGCTTGATTATAAATTAAAAAAAAACTGCTGTGTGTGTAAATACATGTACATACATTTATATAAATATATACATACATCCACACATAGACATACACATATGTACATAGATACTAGAATAGAAGCATGAAATTACGATTCTCTTTTTTTCTAAATGGATACTTTAATATAAAGGCCATTTATTGATACGCATCTTATTAAACATATATGTGTTTTCACAAAACAAGTATATTTTTTTATATAAATGTTTTACAATTATAATGAGAGACGATGTGTTAGGCAACGTTACAAGTTGAGAGTGAGAAGAAAAAGAGCGGTATTTATAATTCGAATGCTAGTTGCCAGTTCAGTACACATACATTCATATGTAATTGCACACACACATACCTATATACATACACATACCACGTAAACATACACTAATACATACGCATGTATGTGTGTATGCAAATGTTAGCAATCACTATTGTTTTCAGCATTCCACATAAATGTTGTGGAACTACAACATTCATAACTACTTATTCAGTATGTTCTGAATCTTACATTATTCTTCTTGAGACACAAGATGATGAGCTATTACGGTTTTAAATTCTCTCAATGTTTGAGGGATTATGATACTCAAGTTTGTTCCACAGTAAGGCGCCTGATATTGACAGTCTTCTGCCCGATATCAGATGAACGATAGCAGACAAGACATTATTGTTTCTGTTCGGCTTTAGGTTGGTGACGGTTGGGGGATGGAAACGCACTGTCTCAGTGTTGCCCAG
>JACJUY010008844.1:0-14504 GCA_014220935.1 Platorchestia sp. MABIK | reverse complement strand
TTTGATCGATATCACTGTATATTTTTTCAGTGACATTCAGTCTTGAGTGCTAGTGTTCCTCCTATATGCATATCGATTTCGATGAAGTAGATTTGACGCGCCCAAATGAAATGACAGTTGATTTGTTACCACTTTCTCCAATATTTTGAAGACGGCAGGTAAAGGAGTAATGGGCCTGTAATTTGATGCTTTATTGAGGTTACCAATTTTATGCAACGGTCTAATAATGGGGTGTTTCCATTGGTTGGGGAACTTATTAGTTGCTATTTATGTATTAATTATGGAACGAATCAATGGTGCTGTGACAAGGGAGGTTGTCTTTGATACATTGAAGGCTGATACTGCCATGTCCAACGGCCTTTGTGTTTTTCAATGAGTATAAGATATTTCGTAGCCATGATAAATCGACTGAACGTTGTCTCCACCACTAGCTCTTGAAAATACAGTAGGACACGAATTTTCAACTGACGGTTGATTCGGATTAATTATACACACCTCTGAAAACTTGAGCACCTACTTTTGAAAAAGTTTGTTGAAATTCGTGGCCGTTGCCAAGGGATTTTCAAAATTACTTATGAGTCTTAATTCTATATTGGGCTACCTCACTTATTTTTTCCCATGTTCGTTTCGGGTTATTGTTAGCAGTTAATAGTTCTTAGTGAAAGCGAGTTCGTTTTGCTTGTGTGATTTTCTTTCGAAAAAACTTTTCATGTTCTTTACATCTCTTGCATGAAGTACTGTTTGATCTATTGTTTTCTTGCTATTGCATTGAATTTGCTTTATTTTGCTCAGCTTTTTAATTTCGCCAGTAATCCAAACAGAGGGTTTTAGATTAATTTTTTCGGTGATGTAAGGCGTGCATTCATTGAGAGCTGTTGTTAAATTCTCATTGAAGATTTTAAACTTGAATGCCAACTTCGTCAGATTGCATCATGTGCCGAAATTTGGCGGACCCATTTAGTAGTTTCCATGGAAAAGTTCCGCTGAATTGTGACTTTTCACGTGGTAAGTCAAAGAGCTATAGTTTTGTCTTTCCTTTCCCAATTTTAATTTTATATTTTATAGATTGGTGATCGGAAACAGTGGGTGATAATACTGCACTAAGTTTTGCCTCAGGATTATTTGTGATTGCCAGATCGAGGAAAATTTGAGAAACTCTAGTAATACGCGTCGGTTTTTGACCATTTGTGAAATGTTTATTTTATACAAAAGTTTACTGATTTTAACTGAGCTGATTTTTTTGCTCGTTAAATAGATGTTAAAATCTCCGAAAGCAGAGAATGACTTTTCTATCACTAGAATTTCGTTGGAAGGTTTCTCAATGAACTCTTGTGTTGGACGTAGGGGAGCCGATGGGTGCATGTAAAGGCTGCCGACAATGATGGATTTATGCTTACTTTTTCACCTTTATTCAAACCATTTCAATGCCTTCATAGATTTTATTCGCTAGAAGTAATGATGTTGAGTATATTTCTCTCATGAGCATACAAGATCCCTTACTACGGCTGTTTTAAACACTATCATAACCGCATAACACGTAATCAGGAATATTAAAAAATTGAACTTTGAGTTCGTGAATCAAACCATGTTTCCAAAACACACAAAATTAAAATTTCTTCAGTGACTTACATGACTCTGATATCATCCAATTTATATTTAGGCTTCGAGCATTGATATGTCTTGTTTGATACTGTTTTTAATAATGTTCTTTAACTTCTTTTTAGAAGTAGCAAAGTTGCTGTCTTGAGGTGATAGTTCCGAGGATTTATCGACCTTGTCTACGTTACCCAGTGTATTAGGTTCAGTGTGTGTTACGTAAAAAGTCTACTATTTAGCTGGGCAACGGTAGTTTGTCAAGATGATGTGACTCCAGTCGGATTTTTGCCTTGCGTGATAAGGGCACTGTAATAATCGTTTCTATGATGGAGCAGTAGTGGAGGGCTATTATTTGATAACTCTGATGAGGGATCGAACGCAGTTTTCCAAACACCATGATCTTTTTTATCCAGGATGAGACGTCTTTGACCTATCACATTTGAAATGATTAGTGGTATGAGGTCTACAGCAACATGATTAAATGTTTCTCCGCAATGTAATTATTTATCAGGTTTTGTATGCCTCTGATGTTCCTGTCAACAAACTTAGCGTGAGTATTTTTTTTTGCTGTGCCCTCTGACTTGATTTCAGTCTTTAAAGAGTGATAATTCCATTTTGATGCTGGTTGTTTAGGGAGCTACTACATGAAAGAGGCAGTGTTCATCGGCTATTGTTGGGAACAGCTTTATTTTCCACGATCATTTTAATTCCTCCTTTGTAGAAATCATGCGTGCGCAAACGGGGCTTGAACATTTATTGTTCGGCTTTTCACATTATTGGAAAGTCCAGACAGGTACAGGGATTTTTCGTTTTCCTGGCTCTGAATGGGCCGGTTGAGGTGATTTATTTTAAGGGGATCGACATGTTACAGAGAAATGAGGAATGCTCATGTCAATTTTGTTTTCTTGAAGATGATTGTTCATGCAGTTGGGTGGTGATTTTTCAACGAAATTCGACTGCAATATTGCAGCGATCTCTCTCTTCCTGTTGATTTCACTGCTCCCGAGTACGTAGTTGGATGTCGATTTATACTCGTATCTGAGAAGGGCTTGTCATCCTGGGTATTTTCATCGGATAACAATGAAAATCTAACTTTGTAGGTACTCTGCAGTTGCTAGGGAGTAGAGGCATGAGAGTGTTGATTATATGAAGGCAAACAATGGTTCATGTTGCTGCAGATTTCACTTGGAAAGGCTGTCAACTTATACCAATTATTCAATCAATTTTGTTGTTTTGCTTTTTCGTTAGAGTATTCAATTTTATCATTCAGGTTCTGAGAGTTTCTGTCCCAGGAGCTAAATTGTGAAGTGAGTCCTAAAGGTAATCTAAGAGCAATTTGTTGAAAGAAATGACGCGTTTCTTTTTGCGTACTTGGGCAAGTGCTGGGCATTGCTGCAAGCTTCATTAGCAGAAAAAGTTTTGGCATTTTTTCGCTGCGGAATTTCGTTTAAGATCAATTTTATTCGCGCAAAATCGATGCCATGTACAATTACTGATAACTGCAGCCCCTCACCACATAAGTCTGAAAAGAAACATGCTTCGTCGAGATTAGTCCTTTGATTTTAGTGAGACCATGGGACGAGAGGCCCAAACCTCTCAAACAAATAATATAATTCCTCAATGGAGGCGATCGATAGTTTGAATGTTGTATGCGCTGTCAATGTCATTTCAGTTAATTTTTGTGAGACTATTGTCTCCGATAAGAAAAGTGTCCTGAGGGGATTCAGCATTATGATGTATACTGGAAGGTACCGCAGGCGCTTTTATCAGAATTCTCCGCATGGAGCTGTTCTGTAATCATTAGAATAATTGATACAGTGTAAAATTCGAAGCCGGGCTTAGAGGCGCATTTTGTCGCCAAGTTTTATGGAAAAATTCCTCCGTAAGAGACAAGGTATTATTTATTTCGTGAATAGTTCGGGAACTAATCATTTGTAGAGGGCACAAGCACCCATCAAAAGCAGCAACAGATTTGTTTGTATTGCTCCCCGCTGAAAATTTTACGTTATCCTCGCAACTTACGCTCGGAGGTATTTTTTTGCCAGTATCAGTTGATGCCCATGTCCATCGATTGTAGAAGGAAGAATTTTTGATGTGAAAATAGAAGGGAGTATTTTTGATATGAACAAAAGTTGGAATCAAATGACTATACATAAATGGTGTTTATCAACTTTTCATCTACCAATGCTGAACCAGCCACAAGAATCGGCCAAAGTGAAGGTCGGAAAAATTACAAGAATGCTAATCACAAACTTCAGCCTCCCTCACCTCCAGGATGTCATCCAAGAACTTTTGACCGCCCTGAGCACCGTAAGCAGACTCGTCTGGGTTAATCCAGTCCCGCACCAGAAATAAAATTTTCTGAAAAAAACACGAGGCTGGTTCAATTCAACATTGGTAAGCGCACGTGCTTTTACAAGCGAAATTTGCAAGGTTGTACTTCCTAACGTTGAGTGAAACTTGTTCAAACAAGCAAACTTTCTTCGACAAGATGTTTCATCATTTTGGACTAACGTACGAGAAGTCTTACTACCAAAACAATGCTACATGAAGAACCTGATACGCGTAATCGATTAATAGCTTTGCATATGAATAAAGTTGCGAAACCTGAAAAATTAGGTGTGATTCAGGCCTAAGCGTTGAATTATGAGAAGAGTGTCAAATATTTAGTGCCCCTGTCGTAACATGTTTGCAACGATACGTTGACAATTAGCATTATCTAATAGCATTGTACGGCACATGAGCAACGATTATTTACACGACACCAATGTCTTTCCTGAGATTTGAATCATGACCAATTTTGTAGAGATTTATTTGTCATCAGATATGTAAATAGGTTTGTACCAGTGATACAAGTTCAAAAATGATGACGTTAAAGAGTCATGAGAGCATAGGTTTTTTTGTCTGAAAAAACGGAAGAGTATTACCTGTGAAATGTGTGAGGATTTTTTCCTGAAAGTAACTACTGCACGCAGCCCTTTGTAATAAGACGTAACCAATTGATGAGAATTTTTCAAAGAACCGATTGTGCATTTTTTTGCCTCTTCACCGATCACAATCAGCATTTGGAGGTGTTTGTGTGAACTTCAACCATCTTTTCTAAACCGGTAATTTTTCACCCCTTTGTTAAGAAAATAGTGAACTATATCTTCTAATTTCCGATTTTTATTTCATTTTCACTCACGAACCGTTTTCAAATGAAAATGCTGGAGCTGTTTCTTTAAATTTTTAATCTAAGAATTAAGTAAGAAGGATATTACGTAATTCTGTGTTTGTGAATTTGGAAGTGCTTGTGTGTAAGTGTTCAGGAGTAGCTTCTAATGTGTTCATGAATGTCTAGAGATTAGTTCAATAGCTATTTGAAAATCCTAAGTTTTCCCCTTCATTGGATCACACTCAAGGTCATGCGAATGTTCCCTCGAATTCAAAATTATTTGTATTCATGTACATAAATTGGTTTTAAAGTATTTCGAAAACGTCGGAAAACATGAAAAAGTTGTTCTACGGGAGAAGGATTCACGTTTTCACTTGAAACAAGCAGTGTCCATTCAGTTCATACCGATGTAGGTATCTTTCGTCATCATTAACTCTCGGTGAAATAAGCTCGACAAGTTCTAGATCAGTAAATAATTAGGTACAAAGTTTATGAATTAAGGAATGAACAAAAATTCACCGAAAACCCACTTTGTTTGTGCTCCCGATGCCCAATTATGCCGAACTGACAATACCTTAACTTACTAGCAATGAATTTTTTTTTGGTTTTCTACTTCGATGTAGAATAAAAAGTGTCAAAATTTAAAATGAGGGATCAATCTTCACACCTGGAACGCCGTCGCCTTATCACTTCCCCCACTCGCAAGCAGGCCGTACTCTGTGAAAGTTTCGAGATGCATGAGGTCGTCCTCCTGGATGTTGCCCATGAGGTTGTACACCACCACAGACGACACAAGCACAGTCAGCGCAAACACCACCGTCGAGTCCTGGGCAACGGAATCAGTCATCACTGAGTTACAGTGAGTACCCACAGCTATGTCAATGGAATAGAAAAAATTGTTGAAGTATTACTTACGTAGAATTAATGTAAATACAAAAGCATGAACAGTAATTCTCAAACTAACCATTAAACTTCAATCAAATAAGAGAATAAAAAACAGAATGTTTCGACCACTAAGGTCATCTTCAGCATCTGAAAGATTGTTTAATAACAGAAGTCCATTTGAAAAACATTTGAATATTAAGAAGCTATTTGTAATTGATAGGAGGATCGCGTTTCGTTTAAAACTGGCTTGTCTTTCATGATAAATGCGATTCTAGAATACGGAGATCTGTTTGACTAGCTGTGGTAGCAATAAAGTTAAAATCGTCGAAGCGAACGGGAAGGTCGCACTTCTCTGTGTGAGAGCGGACAGCAGAGTGAGGAGTTTAATTCGATTTTTGAATTCTCTTGTTTGATTTTAAAATATAATGGTTAATTTGGGAGTAATTGTCCATGATTTTTTATTTATTTTGAGATTATGCAAAATCCTAAAGATGTATTTTTATCAGTTTACGTAGAATTGATGTAGGCTACTCCAAATAAATTTAATAATCGCCACGTGAATTTCTTTATGAGCTATATATAAAAAATTATGTCCAAGGTTCATGAGCAAACCTTGTTTTGATGGAAAAGTGCATCAGAAATTTTCCATGAAATCCAAATATTAACTGTCATTCCAAGTATTTGCATCCAGTGGTACTTGCTTTGAATGCCCGCACAGCCTAGTATCTACTCCTACATCTTCGGATATCCTAATCACGCATTGCAGTGGGTTGCTAATAATCGAGGGTTAAATAATGAAATAAGCCACACCAAATTGGAAGATACATAAATAGATAACTATGCAGATTGTATTCCCCTTGTTAACAAGAACTGTTTCTTAATATTTGGTTAAAGAAAAATAAAGAAGCTTCTTCCCAATGTGTCTTCTGATTTATTTCAAATGTGACATAATCTAGCTCTAGGGCTAGAACTGGACCTAAACTATGCAATATTCAATTATTTCGGATAGTTTGCAGTCAATTAGGTACGTACCTTCACTGATGACTTGGTATCAAAGGTGCCTTGAGTGTCCATGAGGAGGATTGCGATCTGAAATTAGAATTTTCGGTTGAAAATATCATTTGAATGTGTTACTGTCACTGTGTGAAATGGGATAAGCACAATATTTGCATAACAACTTGGAATTGTTTGACTTAGCTACCTGTTGTGCCTAACAGAAGTAAATTGACTCTACAGCACGATAAAACTGTTAACTTTATACTGAAAATGTACGTTCAAAAATTTAGTGCACTTCCTTTGCGATTGCGGTGTCAGAACCAAGTTTATTTTTTGACATTATTACTTGTGTTGCATGCCAGGGCATTTCTTCCGCGACCGTAGCAAGAACAGCATTTCTGCTAACCCGCTACCTACACTTCACTAAGTGAGTATACTATGCTCCAGTAATGAATTCTCTGTGACATGGCTTGGAATATTTAACTGTCACTCTTGAATTTAGCATTAACTTACGTGCAACACATTATGCATGAAGTCGATGGTTGGACTGCAATTTGGGGGTTTATTATGACTTTAGTGATTTTGAGGATTCTAGGCATTTTAGAAAAAAAATTAGGAAACTATTTAATGAGCAGAATTTCCTTGCGAAGGCCCTCCGACGTTTCGAAATATTTTCCACACATCTAGATACACTATCAAGTAATTAAAGCAAAAAAGGGCCTAAATGACATTGAAACGCTCATAAACTTGGTGTACACAATAGGAATAAGCACAAAGTGATAACGATACGGACCATTTTCCCCTCATTGAAAAAAATGTTTTTCGAACTTTAGCTGAAGAAAATTATTGAAGCTTCTTCCTTATGCTCCTCTGATTTACTTCAAATGTAACAGGTTGGGAAATAAGTGTAATGTTGGTTTTCTAGTCAAAAAGTTTTCATGATGTTTGTCTGGCAATTTTACAATATACTTTTATCTCCGCTCATGAGGCCAAAATTTCTCAGTCAATGTCTTTCATAATTCGGTGGTCAAAATAAGGTAAAAATAATTTATATAAGTTCCTGTTTTCGTGAGGGGCTGGCATCAGGTCACATAACTGTTTGTTATGAGTTCTGATTATATTAACTACTTCGCTTTACTTCAATTAGTAAAGGGCAATATGAAAAAAAATTTAAACGTTACCCCGGTATATATTCATAAGTCATGCATTATTCACGGTCACCGCCATTTTCAAATGATGACAAAAAAGGTTTAAATGAACATATAGAGAATGAGTAAAATGTGGACAGCATAACTTGTTCTAACTTCACTAGAAGTAACTCAAACTAACTGAGGCATATTTATCCTGAACAGAATGATAAACACCGACATATTTGAAACTTGAAGCGAAACGTCCGGAGAACGCAACCATAAGACTCTGCCCATTTCGATCATTTTCTTCATACGCTTCCATTTTTAATGTTACAAATTAATCCTGAAATTACATTGAATATCATTATTTGAAACTTGTGTTAATAAAATGCACAAATCAATTTTTTCAATACGTTATTCATAATTATCTGTCTAAAACATTAATTGGACCGAGAAAAAATTAGTTACATCCAGCGTCCACTTGAACTACGATTTCATAGGTGTATATGTCCTATTTATAAATTTAATTTAAGTATGGAATTACACAATTATTTTCGTTATCTGCCTTAAATAGCTGTACAAAGTTACATGGATTTTCAGGAAGTTAACTGAATGATCGAACATTAACGAAACCCAGCCTAACCTAACATATCCTAGCCTGACCTAAGAGAACCAAACGTAACGAAACTTAACCTGACCAAACACAACTTAGCCTAAACAAGTTCATCAACATCATATAATGAAATTTGTCAGAAAAAATTCAGAGAGCGTGAAAATAAGCAATTTAGATGCATGAATTATCGTAATAAGCTTTTAATTGTTAAGCTAAAATTTCAATTGAAAAACTGTAAAACATTTACATCCTTTTTACTATGTACGCATATGAGATGGAAACGAATCGCGTAGATACTTAGTTTACAATTATCAATCAAAAGATCAGAATTTATCTAAAGTATTTACCAGGTTCCCATCAATTTCAGGTTTGATCATCTTCAAACTGTCATTTACAGTAAATGGTGCATGTTAGTGGTAGAAATTACTCTTAAAATTGCAATTGAATATCATTATCATTATAAAAACTTACGTCATTCATTTCGTAAGAAGTAACTAATTTTCTCTCTTTCCAATTAACGAAGCATTGAACCGATTTGTTGCCATTTGATTTACATAAGTCTTGATATTGATAATAATTATCAATAGCAATTTAAGGGATGTATTAAGTACCATTTATAAAAGTACGATATTTGCAGACATTTTGCAGAAAACATATTGAGTATAGTAGAAAAACTTCTGTTGTTACGTATCGTATTATAAATGTTATGAAATACAAGTGCAACAGCTGAGTATAATAGAATTAAAAGGGTGAGTTTTTGGAAATCTTATAGTCTAATACGTAAAATGAATAGAAGAACCAATATTAAAGAGGAACATTCTTTTAATTTAAAAGCAAACGTTTCGGAATCTCTGATTCCATCATCAGTGCAGTAAAACAAAGAATAAGAAACGATAATGAGCACATTGCGAAAAAGCGACAAGAAACTATTATCACTCTACCTACATCGAAAATTAGCTATGCCTTACCATTAAAAAATCAAAATAAAATTTTCTCTTATATATTCAGAGCCATACGTACTCATGCACCTAAATTCTAGCACTCAAACCAACACATCTACACAAAGTAACGTAATGTTTTAACAGCTGAGTATATACATAATTTCAGGTATTCATTCATATCCTTGTTCGTTTCCATTTATGGATATTAATAATTACTCGTGTAACGCTAGAGGAAATGGGCATAGGGGTGTATTTAAAGAGCTAGGGTAGGTTGAATGCCCGGTTCGAACAATTTTTCCACGTAGTCATCCTATGTATATTTGCCACAAACTTTAATCACTCGATGAGCATCAGCATGGGAGTATCGGATAGTCGATACTGCGCCGTCGACTTTCAGTGCCATGCCAATGAAAGCTCTGAGCTGGGAAACGTGGACAAAGCGACGTCCGGCCTACGACTTTTTGCTGGCGAGTTGGTAGCTTACCATACGCTTTCCAAGGGTAGGTCCTTCGAACTCTCTATTGTGAAAGCAGATTGGCTTAGTATTTAAATGATCTGCTAAGTTGTATTTTGTGTTTGACCATGACATACAGTATCAAATCCGGAAAACTCAAAAACGCTGTTTTCAGAGAGTTGCTAGTTTTGGGGCAGAGGTTGTGAAGGTATTTTAAGCATACGGACTGATGACTCCTCCACATGGAAACATACGAGTACTTAGCTACTAACTAAGTCTAAGAAAATATCATGATATAGCACGCCTTAATTTAACGTATTGCTAGATAAATTACAGATCAATGTTACCAATTGCGCGCTTTCAATGGGGGTATTGTCAGAACAATGTGTCTCAGAATTTAAAATGAGGATTTGGTTCTATCATGCCCGTAGGCAAATTGTCGACAATCTACATACCCATCAGCAGTGCAGAAGTGTGTACCTACCGTGGTTGTTTCTTTTCACTCAAGCGCTTTCTTTTGGCGACAAATATTTTGAACAGTTAGTTAGGTTTCTGTTCTACTTATACCACCTTCAGAACTATCCTCTTGCCCGATAGACAAGGAGCTTCTAATTTTGATCAGCGTTAATTCCATGCATTTACAAACTTACATTCCATGAGTGTTTTACTAATGCTCACTTATTGAATACAGCTTTAGAAGAAATGAAGATGTCACTGTTCCGATATGATATGAAGTCTATACGAAAATCATCGTTAATATGTACGCACAGTTTGTACAAGCATTGATCTTAGCCCTTACCACGTTAAGAAAACTCCTAATTGTAGCTTTGGATAGAGCATAATGATAATGATTTTCACACGTCTAAAAAACATACAACGTACTTATCATGCAATGGTCATCCACACGTTCTTTTTCTTCACGGATTCTTTGGCAAACTGTTTTTCTCATTTAACAACCCACCTCTTCTCCACTCCTGTGTTTGACGATGAAAGGCTCACTCCAAATGAGTATTCCAGTCGTCTCTCGTTTAGAGCTTTTGACCCAACTGAAGCCTTTTAGAGGATCAGAAGGGCTTCCCATCCAACTCTCTTTCCTCTGTTGAGAAAACAGTAAATATGTGATGAGAGTCAACAGAGAAAGTCATGGGCATTCATAACGCTTTATAATCAATCAAATCATACTTGGGCAGGGATTTTGTGTGGAAATTTTTTTGTTAACGGATGAATATGAATAAAATGTTTGATTGCTGGAAGAGCAACATATACAACAGTAAAGTCATGTACTGAGTTTCCGCTTGAGAGATTGAGAGATGAAATCAACTCTATATGCCACAACTGAAAAAATGGGAGCTTCACGATATCGAAATTTAATTTCAAATTTAAACTCCGACGGAAAACACTTTAGCGAACAAACAACTACGTGACCTCGGATACTACAGTAAAATATTTTGAACAATTTTCACTTGTGTTAACTAAATGGAAATGTTTTCTTGAAAACTCTGAAAGAAAAAAATATGGTGAAACGATTGTTTTTTGGAAATTATTTTCTTAAATTTTATTTCAAAGAGTTTAAAGAAGAGAATATTACGTAAAAGCTCTGCGAAAGTATTACATAACAATTGGCTAAAATGAATGTAGCATTATTCCTACCTTCCTTTGTTGGCAGCCCAATAAAATGTGTTGGGCTGCGATCCAGCTCATTTTCCAACGGCATAACGGAAGCGTGTTCTTTAGTGATAATCTCCCACCAGTTGACTTTTTGATCTGTCTACTGTAATTTAAAGTAATCTTTCTACTGTCATGCAATGAACCCCCAAATGATTAAGTGCACTGACTAGTTCTCTAACAAACCCATGACACCGGCAGGTTGGCCTCAAATTATTTCCCTTCAAGGTAATTTTCGGTGAATCGCAATGGTTATATAGTTATAATTTACGAAATTGATGATCAAAGTTCAAATTAATAGATTGTAACATAACCATTCATCAATATGGCCCAAAGTGATGAGGAATATTTTACAAACCAAATTGATGAGGAATAAGTGTTAAGTAAAGCCAATTTGATTTCAAATAGTTGAATTTTTTCCAAGAAAATGAAGCAAATTATTTGGAACATTTGTAACACTTGTTTTCCCCAAACAAACTAAAAATTTCCCTATGTGTGATCAAAAGTATTTGCTTTAAAGATATAGAGAGGCAAGACGCTTGTCTGAAATTTCATAAAAAGCCTCATGAATGGGTTGAAAAATTACATTAATTGTCCTTGATGCTCTGTTGAAGAGAGTGAAAAAATTTTTATTTGGCTGAGCTAAATATACAGACATTCCACTGACGAAAGACACAATTTTGAGCTTCGTGGTTGATGATTTTGAACACAATTTTTTGTCATTTATTCAAAAATCAGAAATATTTCTCCAATATGTATAATTAGTTTAAACATGAATGCCTACTAAGAAAGGTAACATTTGGAATTTTCTATCCTCTATGCATGAAAATTAAACCTATAATATTTTCATTACTTAACTGAAAAAATTCAAATATTTCAAAGTGTTTTGGAATTCAATTGAAATAAATTGTTTGTTTCATGTTGATGAGTATTTCATGTTTTAGAAAGGATTCCTGTGTGTTATTTATTATTCTCTTAAACGCTCTAAAAATCCTCATCTCTTCAACATTAACTTTGTATCAAGTTCTCTTGGTCGCTGTGAATGCACTCTAGGCTGACATCGAAATTTAAGCATCACGGTCTTTTTCTGGAGTTTTTCTCCTACCCAGTCTAACTAAATCGCCGTCCTGTGAAGAAGCTTTACTTCGATGGCTAAAATCATTGCTACCTTGACAAAAAAAAAGGTAAATTGTGAACCTCGCGATAAGAAGATCATTAGCATGAAGAGGATGAGAGGACTAAACATTTTCTTTCGAACACTACTTCACAAATTATTTTCCACGATAAATTATGGAATTGGAATTTACTTATTGTCAGGAAGTGAATTGTAATGTACCCAACACATCACATTTGGCTGGCGCAGTAGCACAGGAAGTGGTTGAGCAGGAAGCTCTTGCCGCTATCAGGAAGTAGACTGTGATGCCCCCATGTACCCAACACATCTCATTTGGCTGGCGCAGTAGCGCAGGAAGTGGTTGAGCAGGAAGCTCTTGCCCCTGTCAGGAAGTAGACTGTGATGCCCCCATGTACCTAACACAACTCACTTGGCTGGCGCAGTAGCGCAGGAAGTAGTTAAGCAGGAAGCTCTTGCCCTTCCTGAAGGCGCCTGCGACCGCCACCACACAGACGGGCTTGTCCCTCACGTCATCGCGGAGGAGGACGCTCGCGAGCGCTTTGTGGTCTAGCTCAAAATTTTTAGTCTTTTTATTTTGGCTGATGATTGTAAGTGCTTGACCTTTCATTGGCATTGTGATTTTTCCGAAAAAGGCAGAAGTCACCTCAATGAATTGGATACGCTGGAGTCATCGCGTTGTGGAACAATGAAAATGGGAAATTAATATTTCTCATCACAGTTCATAGCTCAAGAAATTAACCACAAATCAATTTATGTCTGGACGACAATATCAATAGTTCAAAGTCTTTCTGGGACGCTTTCAAGCTAAAATTGGACACACATGCTAGCACACGTACATATTTATCCACATTTAAATATTACACACGAATTTCTTTATTTTTCAATCTTCGATTAGCTTTGGCTGCTTAGCAGATGCGAGTTACTCTTTAGCCCCTAGGTTTTTATTACTTTACTTTGAATGATTTCATGGCGATCTATCTTAATCCTGCCTGATGTCACCTAACCTTGCATAAAGCGCTGGGTTATTGCATGTAGTACCTTTAATACTCAAGAAAAATTTGTGTCAAAAATTTATTACTGTTGTGAAAAACGTGCAAAAGCTTTACTAATCAGCAAACTTCATAGAAACTTCATGTCGGATAATGTCATTGAATGTTTATTTTTTATAGTTTGAAAACAGGAAATAACACTTGATTCAAGTCCAATGTTTCATCGGGTTGTTTGTGTCTGAATGAATACTTATTCCAACTGCTGCACACGTGCACCAGAGAATACGTTTCATTTCAGCCAGTGATGATGTGGGTAAAGTAATTAGTTTGAGGCCCCGCTTCCTTTGCAAAGATCTTTTCCCAGAGGGAGGAAAGTAACCATTTATTACGTGCTATTAAAACGAGAAATTTATACACAAGGTGCTCTACCATCTGGGATACTATGCACGTTGAAACTGTGAGTTAGGAAAGAAAACGAAGAAAATGCAAAGAAGAAATGACAAAAAAGATTTGAAAACTGAAAATAGCTAAGTTGGAGTGAAATATCGAAGTCTCAAGGGCCTATCTATACATATCTGAGGTAAGTATTTACTTAATCAGTATTTACTGCGGCATGTCGGCAAGTCCTCAGAAGAAATCACTCGTAATTAGTATTTTTTATGTACTGACCTACTGGTTTTAATATTTCTATCTCTGTCTCCCGGATTTCTTCATTGTTTTCGGATAGAATCGTCTTTACCTCTTCAAGGTACCTACATTGAACTAGCAGCTTTGTTTGCTGCTTACTTTATTGTATTTAAATTTCTTTCTTTTTTTCTCATTTTTTATCGAATGCTCATACCGAATATGCTGCTCAGACTTGAACTATGTGTTGCCACATGTGTTTCTAAATCTGAAATTAACTTAGATACCCAAGACCTTTATACTAATTAAATAATTTGGCTGT
>JACJUY010008843.1:5397-35934 GCA_014220935.1 Platorchestia sp. MABIK | reverse complement strand
GAATGTGATTTTTTCATGTATTGGTTAGTGTTTTTGTCATCTGACCAAATAATACATTGAATGTGCTCTTTTTCATGTATTTGTTAGTGTTTTCATCAACTGGCCAAATAATACATTGAATGTGTTTTTTTTCATGTATTGGTTAGTGTTTTTTACCAACTGGCCAAATAATACATTGAATATGCTTTTTTCATGTATTGGTTAGTGTTTTTCATCATCTGACCAAATAATACATTGAATGTGCTTTTTTTCATGTGCTGGTTAGTGTTTTTCATCATCTGGCCAAATAATTCATTGAATGTGCTTTTTTTCATGTATTGGTTAGTGTTTTTCATCATCTGACCAAATAATACATTGAATGTGCTTTTTTTCATGTATTGGTTAGTGTTTTTCATCATCTGGCCAAATAATACATTGAATGTGAAGTTTTTGTATCCCAAGCGTTTTTTTTTCTATTTATTTCTGCACATTTGTAGCTCATGCATAGTGAATAACTGTTTTGCATAGCCCTGGTCTAGCAAATAGGTTGGACTTATTCATAAGTGTAGCATGCATTCCAATCACATTTATATATGAATGTGTTCTGTGTATTAGTGTTGTAAGGTAATTAGAACTGTTGAAAATATTTATCAAATATTGAGATATTTTGATGTAATGAACAGCTTGCCTGTTTTCTAGATTTTATTAGTATTAGGTATATATATGTGAAATAATAATTGTTACAAATAAATTTTTGACTTCATGATTATTTTAGGGTTCTGTTGGAGACAGTTCTGGTAAGAAAGATGACAATATCCGCTCTGCGCCTTCCTCCACGGCTGATGCACCTTCCACCACTTCTGTTTCTTCTGCTAAAGACACACCCTCTTCTCCTGCTTCTTCTCAACCCAGTGATAGCTCCATGCCTGCCACACCTGCAGCTGAGCAGACCAGCTACCTGGGCAAGGCTGTGTATGGGGTTGCATCAGGAATATACTCAGTTGGTGAGAGTTATAGGGCTTAGTAGGGTATTTCAACTCTTATTTCATTCAATTCAATTTCTAATTCTAATGTGTTTTCTTAAATCCCTTTATCTTATCTGTCATGATTTATGCAAACTTTTCCTATTATATTCAAAGTTGTAATTGGTCAAAATAGTAGGCATTTTCAAATGACAATGATAACATGAATCTAACAATAACTTATTTTAATTTCAATTAAATTTTTCATAAATATATTTCAATATGAAAATTGAATGGGTCTTTTTGCCCACATTGCTCATTGCTTGTTATGCTAATGGGAGTTGCCTACTTTGCTTAGCTCCTGTTCTTGCTATGCATGGTACTGTATGCATCTGTTAGAAATGTTGTCCAGGTGTGCAGTGTAAATTCATAGGAAGCTAAGGTGCATCTCTCTGCAACCAGGTTCTGGCACCGTAGGTGCTGGCGTGTCGGGTGTGAAATGGATTGCTGGCACAACATACAGCGTGAGTTCAGGAGTGGTGAGTGGAGCTGGCTCTGTGGTAGGGGCAGTAGCTTCAGGTGCTTCCAGTGTTGTGTCCAAAGCCACCTCTACCAAGTCCAAGGAGCACTGCGACTGATCTCCTAAGGACTGCCTCTTGCCTTTTTCCAAATTTTGAAAGGCATTATTTTTTGGTATTGACAGTCATAACAGGATTTTTGTGTCAGGATAAGCTAAATGGCATCATTGTAAGCATGTTATCAGAGCTTTAAAAGTGGACTTCTGTGCAGATTTGAATTTTCAAGAATTTACCTTTTAAATTTCTTCTCGTACTTTTTAAGTATAGGGAATTCTGTATTTTGATCTTAAAAATATTCACTCACGAAATTTCTGGGCACAATAAAAAAATGCAATCTACATTGATCAATCATGATTGAGTGGTTAACTTGGTGTATTGGTGGTCATTGATCCATATTTCTATTGTTAACATTGTGCACTCATCAAACGATCATATGAAGTACCTGGAAATATATCAGAGGTCCCTAGTTTATTGTTGCAAAGAGTGCTGAATAAGATTCCTGCATAGGTGATGGATTGCTGAATAGATTCATGACAACTAGGCCAGAAGCCACTAGTCACTTCTCTTTTCCTTCTTTTGATATGCTGAAGTGTGCATATCCGAGGTTAATAGTAAAGCCTCATTACTACAAGTTAACAAAGAACAAATGGAGACTAGCTAGGTTAGAAAATATTTCTTTATTCCATTTGGAAGTACACATTCCGTTAAGTTTTCTCTTTTGTATCAAGAAATATAACGATTTTAAGTGATCCATCTACCAGTCATGATCATCTTTTTAGAATGTGAACCATTCCCTTATCACACTGGCCACACTATTTTTTAAAGTGAAAATGGGCATTGAAATTGACCTTTTTTGTCTGTCTTATTAGACAAATTAAAATCCTCAATCTCAGTGTACGAGTAAAATCAACCAATTACCAATTGTGTGTTTCAATTAAATTTGCATCTTGAGCATTACCATTCTTTATGGACAATCATAAAGCATTGAATTTGTCCTTGTTACCAGTCTTGGTAGCTTTATGCGTGCAATAGAAATGAAATTGTTTTGCACTCTGTTTTTCAGGAATTATGAGCTACAATGCTCCTCCTGTCATAGCTATCTTAATTTAGATGTAGTGTAAGTACGATGAGTTGTTTAAACTTCAAGTTACCAGTGCTGCCAGTAATCTTTTTTTTAGATTCTTATTCTAGTACTAGATAGTGTAAGCGTGATGGGCAGCTTTTGTTTTGTTTTTGTAATGTTCAGTTATGCCTTTAAGGTACTACTTGTTTTTTGTCAAGTTTAGATAACGTTTCATGCTACTACTGCGCTATGGTACTAGTGTTTGTGTAGTGAAATGAATATTCTGCTATGGTACTTGTGTTTGTGCTCTACAGTAATGAGATCTTAATATCTATAGGTCTAAGCAATAAGCATAAGCTATCATTTCATGAAAATGGTTCTTCTTTATAGATTCTATTGATGATTTTAAGAATAATATATTTCTACCATAGTTGTATTTTTGTACTAATTGTTAAGATACTTCCAATTATCCTATTGTATAATGTAATGAACTGATAGGTTATTCCTGATGGATTTGTATCAGTGAAAAGTAGACAGTTGGAGGCCTGTAAACTCAGTGCAGATCTTCTCATTTTTCAAGGCTCGAACAATTTGCTCTGTCGTGCCACCTGCGTAGAACCAAAGCATTAATACACAGTAATCTCAATGTTCTGGAAACCATATCTGAATAATTCTAGTAAGTTTAGCCCTAGATGTACTCATACAAGACATTGATCATATTCTTCTAGCATTGTTTTTAACTATAAATTTGGGATGTTGGTTCAAGTATTAGGTCGTGTGGATGTTTAGTGTTCTGTTTGGTGAGGCTGCAGTTAGAAATAGCATTTGGAATTTTTGTGTTGAATTTGAAATTTTGAAGGGCTGTCATTGTTATTTTCAGATTTACCTTCTGTAATAATTCACAGCAAATGCAATTACAATCAAATGTATTTCATAAATGGAAAATGGACTGAACTAAGCAAGTCTTTTCCTAGTCAGCTGATCTAAAAGGGTGTGTTTCTTCAGAGTTTACCTTGTGGTTCACTCAATTATCAAGTACCTGGAGGAAACTAGGTCTACATTAGTACATCAATTAGATTTAGTTTTTCTCTTTAGAATAGGTTCCCTCGTGGGTCATATGATACCTGTATCACAGTTGTTCTGGAAGATTTTCTAGAATTTTTTCAGTCTTTCAAATATTTTGGTCTCTTTTTTTATTAATGCTCCATTTTCACATTTTTTAAAGTGTATGCTATTAACTCTTCAATAACCTATGGTGGAGGGGTAGCAGAAAGCTAGTCAGACTACTCACATTTACTTTGTAACACTGTCTGTAAGCTTCAATTTTAAATTTGAGCATGATTTATTTGGTGGAAGTGTAATATCCCTAGGGAAGATACAGCAGC
The DNA here is from genome assembly GCA_014220935.1 of Platorchestia sp. MABIK. NCBI lineage: Eukaryota > Metazoa > Arthropoda > Malacostraca > Amphipoda > Talitridae > Platorchestia > Platorchestia sp. MABIK. The sequence continues at coordinate 31,967 of JACJUY010008843.1, read as the reverse complement.
TCTCATTGCTTATTGACCAGTTTACTCTCACTTCATAGCTTGCAATGTCAGATTTTTTCTCTTCAGCTCGCAGCGCTCCAGAATTCAAAGAGGAAATCCTTCAAACAAAGTGCTGTCTTATCAGAGCCATTTACAACCAAGGATTTTTTGCTCGCGTCTACTATTCATTCCCGTGAAGATCATGTATGTCTGATGTATCTACTCTCCCCCAGCATCCCTAGTTATTCGTTCAAAGTACACCCGTCTTCTAACTTGCATATCTCGACTCTTCTTACCAGAAGCTACTAACCATACACACAATGGTCTATATGTTTGCGCTACTTCTTAAACAACAGCTCTTACACCGCGTCTGCAAATAATTGTTTCTCTTCTTTTCCCATTTCATTGTATGTTGTCATTATCGTATGATCTCGAACACCATGTCCACCACTTTCATTCCAATTTCATGCATCACTCCCTAATTCTCCACTCCTTACAAAACAGTCTACTTGCGTTGCTGTTATATTGTTTTTACGTTGATTATTTGGCACACTTCAACACCTATTCTAAATTTCTCTTTTAAAGCTCTCCTTTCATATTTGATAAATTGTTCTCCTTCCTTCCTTCCTCCATGGTAAAGATTCAATTTTTTCAGTTGTTTCCTTACATAAAGTTCTTTAATCTGAAACTCATACGGTTTCCAACTTTGAGTTCAGCATCCTTCACCAACTCGTTACAGGGTCTGCTAGCTTACACTGCCATTCATGTTGTCAAGTTCAAGACTTTCCCTCAGCACCCAAGCATTCAACACTGCCTTGCTAGGCTACCTTACCAAGTCTGTCTCTTTGAGCTCATCCTTAGTTCCTTCAACCTACTGGGTATATGAAGTCAAAGTTTCTTAGTTTGAAAAATATTGAGATTCATATTTATTTTTTTAAATTCTCAAGTATAACAAGGGTAACCCCTTTTTAGAAAGCTATAATAAAGGAATTTTATGTGAATGTGTTTTTCTTAGTTAGTATGAATTAAATTGAGGACTCGAGCGAAATAAATGCTACTTGTTAATGAACTTTCTCATCTCATGGTAATATTATTAATCTTATACTTTTTTACTTTGTATTTTTGTGTTCATGTATTTGTTTCAGAAAAACAAACATGATGCTCTAATCTGTGCATTTTACTGGTATCTTTAGTCACTCAAGATTTATGTTCTGTGCTTTGAATTTTTTACGTTTCAATTTGTGCAATGGGTGTTTGGTATACTTAGGTTAAGATTTGAATCTCATTATTTTTTCTCACGGGAGAACCGTGTCAGTAATGTGAATCAAGATCGTAAATAAACTCAATTTTATTTTTGAAATGCAAAACTTGAGTTTTCCTCAAGTTTTAAATTTCATTTAATATTTATGCGTGCTCTACAGAGCCTGTTCAAGTTCTAGAACTAAACTCGTATCTTTTGATGCTTGTTGAGGTTTTTTGAGGAGTTTAGTGCGGGCATTTAACTGAGATTTTTGTAGAAGTAATCGGTGTTGTAATAATGTGCGTTGACTGGACCAGTGTAAAGCTAAAGAGAGATGCTCTGCTTCTTACCTTTGCCTCATAAGCGTTGTTAAACCTATATATTTACTCTAAATCGCAATCATGCTCCTCGAGATGCACTTGTGGCACTCTTGGGGTGATATTATGGATTTTACTTATTGTTTCTGACAAACCACAGGTAAAGCAGCACGTGTTAAATACACCACCTCCGGAGGCTTAGTTTTGTAGCTCGGTCTTACTTTCTAGCTCCTGCGTCCGTGAGGTCCTTAACTGAAAGTTAGGTAACCCTTTTAGGTTGTTGAAACAATGGTTTTGTTAAGTACTCATTTTTTTCTCGATTCACTGCTATCCTATTTTTCCGCACCTAATTACTTCAACTTACATATTGTTTCATAAACTTCTACCTTAACTTTCTCTTTCTATGCGCAGAGAAATTTGTGTAGGAACACACTTGGTGCATAGATTCCGTGTTCCCTTAACACCATACTAAATGGTGCCTTCATCCTACCTCTCTTCGATCACTTTTGTCGGCGTTAGGAAGGTTTCAATTAACCTAATCTTATTCCTGTTTAATCTACCATGCGAGACAAACAGTGCAACTCCCCTAGATCTCGGCTATTATGTATTATTATATCCATCAAACTCTATTTACTTCCTGCCTGTTACACTGCAAGCAGATGTGGCCGGTACAGTCATATACTCGAAGTTTCTGCTTGTTCGATGTTAATTGTAACTTTTTTAGGCCTGAAATTACTCGATTTCGTTGTTTATTGCCTCTGTTTTTTCTGAAGTGTAGTTAGATTAGTACGACAGAACTGTCATATCCGTGCAATAGTTTTGGGAGAAACCCGTATATTGCAACATTATGGAATCCAACTGCATAAGGTATTCTTACTTCCGCATCCTGACTAGGCGTTGGACTTGCTTGCTGTATGTAGTCCGAGATGCGACTAGTAAACTGTAGCAAGTCAAGAAACCCATAGGTTTGATGACTGCCATGCAAGAACTTCAAGCTTGATTACCGTGAAACAGTAGCCAGATGATTTCCCTGGAGATGATCAGTGCGACCTCAAAAGCAAGAAGTGAAGCCACAGTAGTTGATTGTAATAGTGGCGACGTATTTGTGAATTTTGATGTTACAGTTGAACTAGGACGGGATCAGTTCACTAACAAACTATCGGGTGCTGATAACCCGTCTAAACAAAAGTAATTTTCTCTTCGTATAATTGCGATTTCAAATGTTAACAAGTAAAAGGTTAGTATATTTTATACTTTCATAAATCTCTGTTTGACTTTTGAAACGGTAATAGTTACGTAACTGAGAAACAAAAGAAATTTGAAAAATTCTGGAGGCCTACCGATTTTTTCGGAAACTCGTCACCAGCACTACCAGGAGCTACTCGTCATCAACACGAACGAGCTCGACTCCACACGAGTGACCTGAAGGACTTGAGAGGCGATGCAAAGAAGTGGACCGGTCTACCGTGAGAAATTATTCTCACTTCCACTTTAGAAGAGGAACCCATCGTGCAGCTCACGCCTGACTATGCGTAGCAATGAGCAAATCGGTATCTCACTATATGGCTCAATATTTTCATCAGCGTAGCTTTTATGCCTGTGCCATATCGTACACCAAGTAACATAATTGAGTGAATGAATCACATAGCGTACTCGGTTGTGAAGCTCAATACACGTCCAAATAATGTCCTGCATATACCCATCATGTTGAAAATTATAACACGTTATAGATCTCTGCTCAAGCATTTTGTTATGGCTACTGTGGTTAAATGAGAAGTACGATAAACCTCTGGTCTCGCGCTCCAAGAAACGCATGAGCAAACATTGTTTCCGTGTAAGAGTAATTTCCGCTGTCATTCATGTTAGGGAAACCAAGACTTTGGCCACCGGACATATACATAATTATTCATTCATTCGCTTGCGACGCTTGTTAATGATTCTACCTCTACCACTAATACCCATTCACTTCTCTTTCCGACTGATATCAAGATATTAGCACGGACACTAAGCTTCGCCAGGAAAGCGCTCGACACACCAGTCCCAGATGCATGGAATCGACGCTTGAACGCCGGTTTGGAGCACAACATCTGTTGAAGTCATCACGTACACCTATGTTATGGTGGACTTCTCAAGATCAATCAGCTCGGTGGAAAACCAAAGTTCTCTTAGATGATGCTGACCTGCTAGCAAACAAGCCTCGCATCCCTTTGCAGCGACCATACTCGCTTCAATAAAACGTCGGATGCCGTATGGATGGTTGGCATCCTGTGAAGTGCTCTTTTTGACTGCTTTAGTGCGATGAAGGAAAGTTGTTCGCGAGGCAATGATAAGTCCAGTGAAAGCTATGTTAATATAATAGAATCTATTTGATCTATATTTCTGTGTAACAAACGTGATGCTTACGTAGGGATTAGGAAAATTTATGTGTTCATTGAGTAATACGAAAAGAAGACCCGTGTCAAGGTGAACATTTTTCTAATTGCAAACGTTTCGGAAACATTTGGAGGTGCCCTTTTACATTGATTCTTTTTTTCATATTTCGGATTAAATGTCCCAAAAATCTCCGTACTAAATCTATTATAGTTCATTGAGGAGTCTAATTTTCGACTCATTGCTGGGAGTCTTAGTGCGTTTTACACTCAGCAATACCCACATCATTCAACTGGGAAGTGGTTATGTGATTTTTTTGCAATACCTAGTTACCGTCTAAGCTGGACCAGTGCCTGTGTTCGGATCATTAAGTACTTATCTATATGTTCTTGTTTGTGTGTTTCAATTTACGATAATCTTGAATGGTTGTTTGCTTTTTCTCCTATAACTGAACTAATCTGTACCAAACCAGGAAATCAAAGTCAGCATACAGCTTTTAGAAATATAATTCAAGACTACCATGATAGTACAAAAGTTTGACAAGTAAGGCATTCTCCAACTGAATAATTTACAGCGTATTCTCGTTAAAAGTGTTTATTATAATCAAACTACCTCTAAAACAGTGTTATTTAAAATAATGGATCTTGGTACTAAATGCTACTCAACCCGCAAACAACGCGCTCCATTAAACACATTGACCTCGCAGAACGAAATCAACAAGTTAGGTACAAAAATCAGGTCCCTTGTTCAGCTACGCGCGAAATAATACACCATAGAGGCAATGAAGATCCTAAGGTCAAACTGTGTAGAAAACAAGCCCATCAATCACCGTGAAATTAAGGTTCTTAAATTTCCACTTTAAAATGCAATCAGAAAAGGACTAGCATATGCTAGTACGATAAAAACATTGTCGTGTTGACCCCCCATTGATAGCATACCCGTTAGATCAACACGCGAAGATGTACGTCCTCGGGAAAATGAACACTGACGACCGTTGGTATGCCCGCCGGTGAACAATTACCAAAAAAGCAATACATTTCTCCTGCACGCCTTGTTTTCTCATACTAGCTCCAAACGCTAAGACGTCACACAAAAACGCATTTGATACATTCGTAACATAGGATAGCACAGACATTTTTTTGGAACTCCTGGTGGGGTGAATCAAAAGCATTCCCTCGAGTCACAAAAACAATCCGCTGCAACACAGTGAACAAAAATGGAATTTCAGTTACGAAGTAAACTCACGAAACGAGAACGAGTCATCTTTGTACGATGTCTATACTTTTTACCCTCTTTGGTGCTCTGTCTTGACGGATGAGGTGAGGATCGTTGACCGCTTTGTGCGTGATGTCTGTGCAGACAGCGAGCCCGTCCATGACGGCGTCAATTGCCCCGCTGTGCAGCGGGCTCACCACTCCGTTCACGCGCGGTTCGGCAGATGAGGTAGAGACGCTAGAGTCAGAGTCTGATGACTCGTCTGAGTCGCTCAAGTCGAACGCCGGCCGAGCGCGGCGTGTGACTTTGGCTTTGTTTGTTGCCTTTGGTTTTCTGCGCAGAAATAGAACAGTTCACTGGCATGAATGAAGATGCACCAAGGTATTTATTAGAAATCTTTGAGATTGAGGAAGTTGTAATTCTGTTATTGAATGCGCACTGACACATCGTGAATGGGCAGTTCAAAGATACGAAGAATGCATTGAAATTAATGAAAAAAGTAGTTATTTCATTTTGAAAGTTAATTGTTCACATCACTACAGTAGAATTTTGCGTTCGTTTAAAAAGGGTTTCACTTACAAGTGCAACAACATGCAGATAAGTTCTCTTCAAGATAAGTTTTCTCAACATGATTAATCTAACTCACGATCTGCCAACTTAGTTGATACCACGGAGCTTAGCAAAAAAATGAAAATTTTCTTAACAGGACCCAAGGTAGTAAAAAGCTAGCTCAATATAAATTTACAACCGAAAATAACACGCACGAGTATTATGAACGTCGTTGCACCTTGCTCGCGAAATACTGTATAGCTCGATGTATAGAACAGTTATTCGTATTCAAACATACATTTTATTAAAAAAATAAATATTAATCGGCTAAATGAAATAGCCAGGTCAGTTCAAAAGACTTGACCAGATAATACGATAAAATCAACATCTTTCTTAAAATCCCAGAAAGCTTGAAATGAATCATTTTTACTAAGTGTCAAACATGAGGCCAACATCTATTAAGTTGAAAGGATTCACGGGCAGCTTTCTGAGCTCAAAAGTTCATTCTATACCTGAAAGTATTGATTATTCACAGTAACCACAGCACGCACTTCGAATAAAAACTTTGACATCAGTTTGATGATGTATGAAAGTTGTTAAACGAGGATTCCGACCGCGTCATTCTCCGAAATTCTTAAATATACTTGATTTTCTTTTCTCTATTATACTTACGTATCAATCTTTACATAAAAGAAATGTTACAAAATTAGCTCCATTAAAATTTGCATTAAATCAGAACGTTTTTCTAATTTTACACGGGATACAAGCAAGAAGAAGTTAAATGTATGGTACGACAGTAAACCTCATTCAGAGAAAGTACGTTCAAGAATACCATATGTATTAGACACAGCAAATACTATGAACTGTACTTTCGATAACTTCAATTGATTTCCGCTAATAGTAAAGAGACTAACGACGTCAGGAACGCAATTAAATTTTGCCCAATCTTCAGCAAATAGTGCCAGTTGAAATATATTTTCGATGCCAAGCATTGAAAAACATCATCCTATTTATACCGTTCAAGAATTTTAAAAAAATATTCCCTACAAACGCTTACACACCACTACAACTTCACAGGCTTTGGACAGCAAACTGAGAGAATTTCAACCCTCACACCTAGATTTCCTTCAATAACGTTTATTCGGGCACAACAGAAAACAGGTCAAGGTTACCTTTTTGGTGGCGGTCGTTTTCTCCGGTTGACAGGGGACGCTAACAATCGCCTAGGCGGAACATCGGAGTCTGGATGGGCGGTGGTGTGCTGGGAGGGAGCGACGTACTCCTGCATCTCCTCGTGGTGCCTCACTCTCGACAGCAGGCGCAGCGTCAGGCAGTCCATCGCCATGTCTCCGGACTCCGTTAATATGGGCTCCACGTTGTAGGTATTTGCCTGTGGAGACGCAGACAGGTAGAATTACATCTCAACCAGCTATTCGAACTATACAATGGTCAAGTTTAATTACAATATACAATGGTCAAGTTTAATTGTATATACAATGGTCAGGTTTAATTGCACTGCACAGAGTAGGTAAGTATCTTTGTCCTTCACACTCAATTGTCTTTGAATTGTCCTAAATTATTTTAAAATCAACGATGAAATAGTCTTTAACAAGCAACTTGCTACGCTTTGCCTACATCATACTTCCACAGATACTTGCAAAACAAATTTAAATTTTTGTGGCAAAACAGTATATTATATAAAGAGGGTGCGCAAACATTCCTAACTCGTCTGTGGGTATCTGCGATGCCTTTAATTCAGTAGAGATGTAACTACTTTTCTTTATTATTTACGATAAATTCTGTTCTGGATATTAACCTTTTTAAATAGATTCACATCATAGTACACACATTAACAAATAGAGTATTTGCAGTAATTTGAAATATTACTGACGAAAGCAAAATCCACACTCCCCGACCAAGCTGCCATTAACTACGCTTATTTAGTAATGAAGAAACTTGAGTCTCACGTTCGAAAAAGTCAGTATTGAGGGAAATCTTCTGGACTAATTACGCCATAAATGGCGCTGTCAAAGCTGGTGCGGCAATCGATTGGGGCCATTTTGCAAAAGATGAAATTCTTAGGAGTTATATCAAACCAAATTTAACGTATTTAATCGAGCGCTCGAAAACATTTTTTGCACGTAATAGAAGAATGAGAACTGAAATATCTTGATTTACTTTCAAGTCTTCAGTTGTTAAATTTCGGTATATTTTTAAGGGCTGATGCTGTTGAGCTCCTATAGATTTTTTTTTACCTTTTGCCAGACAGGAAACTTTCTAGCTACATCACACTAGAAAATAACTGAAATGTCTTCAGTAAGTTAGTGCCAAACATATGAAGTCAGATTTTATTGGTATATTTTAAAAGTAATGATAACGATTCATAGAATTGTATTGAAAAGACATTGACCAATCAATCACTAAATCGTTTTAATGACAATATTTTCACTCTAGTTTTCCTTCTTGTTGGTTGAAATTATCACCTAAGCTCGAATCACAGAAAAAATTATGGAAATAATTATTTCGAACATATACTGAAAACCAACTCGATTCTCTACTTTGCTTAAACTGCCCAAAAACCCAGGAGGAATACCAATTAAACACGCATTGGCTTCATAATTGTACCCAGGATTGCAGATAACAAAACTTTCACTGTACATCTTGTCAACTAAAACAGAACACAAAGTTAAGGGAGCAGCAGAACTTGCCGTCTTACCAACATGAGAGATGATAAGAACATTCTCGAGACTTCATTCCTCTGCATGCCCGCAACGACATTTCTGAAGGGTATGCACTCCTCAGGACCATTTGTAGTAAAACAGCGCAAAATCTGGAAACGGATTAGCAACACATAAGCCCTTCAGTAATTGAGCAACACAAACTACATTTGAGAAATACAAAACAATTCAGACTCAAATTCTCAAAAAAAATAAATTCTGAAAGAATAACAAACATTTCAAGACAAAACACATTTGAAGAACAAAACCAAACGTTTCATTAAAAAAACATACATATCTTGAAAAATCCCTCCTTTCAAGAACAAGCTTCGAAAATAAGAACACACGCTTCAAAAACGAGAACGCCTTCAAAGCCAGAAACATTCTCGCTTGAAGCCCAAACAAGTTCATGCACCATGACCGCACCTGGTCACCGTAGCTGTGAATGTCGAAGCTCTGGCGCACCTCCTCTACGGCGAGTATGGGTGAGATCTTGCTTCTCCACTTGTTGACACGGCGAGTCAGGTCGCTTGATGCGATGTAGTCCTGCACACGGCAATCAAGTAAAGTATGTAGTTTGAGGCTCCGTTTTTATTGCAATGAAGTTTTTACTAACCAAGGAGAAGGGAGCATTTAGTGCTGGCTAGGGAAAACTTGGAAACAAAGCACAAGGTGTGTTTCCTAACAAGATACTCTGCGCAAAGAATGAAAAGGAAAAGACACAGAAGGTACGAAAACTGGAAGAAGCAAAGAGGGCACGAAGGACAAAAGTTCCAAATATCTATTCTATAGCTGAGGTAAATTAACAGTATTCCCTTTGAAGCGTTAGTCCTCATAAGCTGGGATAGAAAACCTAACTAACCTAAAAATTATTGGCCATCCTTGGCCCCCGAAAAGGTCGAACGCGGCAACCAACACATGAATTACAATAGCACAATATCAGACCCTCGAGTGACACTTTTATTAAAATTCAGCTGGTTGACTGCACATGCAAACTAAGACTTTATTTGTACACGAGGAGGATTTGAAGCAATGAGGTTACAAAAGTTTCCCAGACGGATCGACGTTTAAATAACTTAGTTTAGATGACTTTTTGAAATGAACGAGTGCAGAGCAGAGACGAAGATACGCAGTTCTGGTGCCACGATGAACATAATTTTTTAATAGACCATTCATGACTTATTCAGCTAGGCTTTTCAAAGAACTAGTTTTCTGACCGACAAATTGATTGATAGTTATGGTTTTCCACAAGATGAAGTATTTCAGTAACAAAAATAAAATTCCGCAAAAACTTACTAAAGACAGAATGGGAAATATCCATTGCAACATGAACATTTCTAACAGCCCATATTAATAAAATGCGTAAAAGATTAATATCAACTCAGACACGACAAACGCGAATTTCTTCCCACATCACATCGGAAGACAATTATAATTATCAGCAATGCAAAAACGAAGTCAAACTTTCTCCTGTTTAATCTCTTTAGCTTTGAATTTGGTTCAAGGTCATCACTAAAACAAAAATGGACGGGGACAAAACCAAGCAAGCCAGCACTAAAAAAAAATATCAGATCATTTCAAGCATACATGGAGATTGGAAGATTAAAAAGAGTCTAGTTTACGATTGCAAATACTGTCGTATCTCAATTTGTCTGACACTTAAAAGAAGTTAAAATAGCCACCTTCCTGATAGGGTCAAATATAAATGGGAATCACATACTGAATATGTATCCATCAGCACTTACTGAGTCCTATGCTATCACGATGAGTTTACAGAGCTACGTACGGGAAAAAATTAACTAATCTGATGAAAATATAAACTGACACAATAAAAGTAAAACATACATTTACAAACGTGCCTTCAAAAAACTTCCTCATTAGGACTTAGCAATATTCAATACATTAAAATGCGTAGTTACTACAGCAATTGGTAATTAATAAGAGGAAAGCAAGATAGGAGTGCAAAATTAAAACGCCACTTTGAAATATGCACGGTATTTTGCAACTAACCAAGAATTCTTAAATTAGCAAGGAATTCTGAAATGCACAAGGAATTCCAAAAGCCACAAAGAATTCTGCAATCCTCAAGGAATTGCATAATCCACAAGGAATTCCAAAACCCCAAGGAATCCTAAAATCAACAAGGAATTCTAAAATCCACAAGGAATTCTGTAATTCACAAGAAATTCTGTAATTCACAAGAAATTCTGTAATTCATAAGAAATCCTGTAATAACCACGGCATTACGATGCCGGAAGACAACTCGCACCCTCACGAGAGCGTGAGACGAAGGCCCGCGCCCTCACCTGAGCATTAACGATGTACTCGGCGACGCGCTGCTGCACGAGCGCCTCGTACTCGCCGTCAGCCTGGTAGTGCAGCGTGTCGTTCAGAGCCGCCACCTCCGCCGTCCCGCCCCTCCTTCTCCCTTCCGACCCTCCTCCCTCGTCCTCCAGCAGCCCCGAGTGCGGGTCTGGGAACTCAAACGCGACCGCTGGACCGACATCCTCAACCCCGTCGTCGTCGTCGCCCGCATCGTCTGGAACAATGTCATTGATGACGATAATGAACGCTTGCATACGTGTCTGTCTACCTCTATGTTATCTTTTGTGTCAGAATCCACTAACAGATATGCACCACTCGTTTTATTTCACTTTCAGTTGATTTGAAGTTTGGAAAATAAAAAATATGCTAGCAACTCTGCAAGTTGGTATGTGAGCGTAAATACCACAGAGTCCAACGCGGTTCAGACATGAACGACTTAATCACTTGATTAGCATTTATGAGAGTTATTTCAACACAATGAAAGTTATGCCGAGTTGCCCAATTCAAGAAGCAGTGATGTTATTGGTCGTGCATAGGGACTTCTTTTCTCTGATGTTTTTGCCCCCAGTGCAGTGGCACTTTGAGGATTATAAAATATTTTGTGTATTGGCATATTAGAGAAGATTTAAACAACTGGCATATTAGAGAAGATGTAAACAACCAGCATAGTTTCCAACATGCGTTTGAGTACAGAAAACCACAAATATTCTAGAAATTTGACCAAGGAAAGCCATGTGAGACCAGCATTTGAGGGCAATGATTCACATATTTACATTGCAGCAATCATTGGTGAAAAATGGGAGTGATACAACTGCACTAACCAAGAATGCTTAGGACATGAAGCACAAAGTTGGCAGATTTACAAAGAAAATTCATAACAGGAAAAATGACAGTGAAAACAGTAGACGAGAAAACCTAAATTAAATGCATTTTCGTACTGTTCAATAATCGATTGTAGGACGTACAAAAGATAAAAAGGCAGTAAAGAAGCAGACCTGTAATAGTTTGGTTCAAGAATTAATTCATGAATATGAAGTAAGATTAATGATTGAGTATTCAGATACCATTGAAACTAATTCATAAATGGTGTTTGATTGCGGGGAAAACTCATCTGGTTCATTTACATTTAAATTAGAAAAAAATAAGGGCACACATTAACCGTCATGCACTTGTCATTGTTGTAGACAAAATTAATCTTTACAAATACATCTACGACTAGCATTTCAGCTAAGGTAGCACCGGCTGCTCTACATCAGGAGTTCTCATACTTTTTTCAACCAAGGACCACTTTTATTACAGAAAATAAGCTGAGGACCCCATCACATGTGTTCCCCTGAGGAATATATATATATATAAATTATATATATAAATATATATATATATATATATATATATATATAAATTAATCCATTTTTAAATTCATTAAATTTTTCGGACGCCCCTTTGAGAACCCCTGCTCTACACAACCAGCCCACACACCAGCAAGGCAGTATCAGCACACAACCAGCCCACCCACCAGCAAAGGCAGCATCAGCACACAACCAGCCCACCCACCAGCAAAGGCAGCATCAGCACCGTCCGCGTCGAGCGGCAGCTGCTGCAGTCCCTCAGTCACCGCGCCAGCCACGCCCTGACACGCGTCCTCCACCAGCACGCGCGCCCCACGCCGCAGCAGCTCCGCTCGAGTTGCTTCCTCTTCTAGAATCTGGGAGATATTATTTGTGAGCACATGCAATGTCATGCATGCGTTGCAATACTAATATGGTATTATAGTTAACATGACGTGGCAGATTAGGAGTTGTATCTGAATGTGCGGTGCTTTGAATGAAGATGTGTAGTTCAACAGGCATAAATAAATTTTCGTTTTAATTACCTGAAGTTTAAATTCTTTAAGTTAGGCTTAATAGATACACGCAAATAAGTTAACTGTTAAAAATACACATACGTAAGCACAATAGAACACTGATATTGAACGAATACTTTGCGCTTAGAATACAACTTTTCAACACACACACTGTAGTTTTAGTAGATGGTCTGTACAGGCACTGGGCCCAAAAAATCCCTTAGATATAAAATAGCAAAAGCTTGACTCATGAACTAACCCAAACTCTAATTTATAACAATTATCCACACAAAGTATAATGTACAAAACAACAAACTGTTCTAATATAAACACTGCTGAAAAAAAACTGAATAAATAATGATCACTTAGCAATTTGGAGCTAAAAGAGCAAGTTTTTCTGACAGCACATGACTCAGGATGGACGCGAATTGCGTCCAATAAAGTTAAGAGTAACAGACACGATCGCAAAATAAATCTAGGATGCCCTGGACAATGACGAATGAGTCGTAGACAATGACTGACTGAAAAATCTCCTTTCCTAAAAGTAGATTACACCTTTCATTCAACAGCAGCCTTCACTATCCGATAAGGAGGACACTACCCTGCCACCGTCTCACATTTTGAGAAAATAAATTAGCACACAATTTGGATAGAAAATCGCGAGCCTCCTTGAATTGTAACTTTGTCTCAGAACTTCATTCACAATGCACTATAACTTTCTTTGCCAGAGTCCCCAAGATCTTAGGCACCCAAGTACCGCTTTTATTCAGGTGGGCTAAAACAACAAGTAATTTGAGGGAAAAGTCAGACTGTGAGTTTATACACTTGCACATTTTAGCAAAAATTTGCACACTTCTGCTGAAATACCGTACCTTCTTATGAGAAGTATAAAACGGAATATCAGTACCGGGTTTTTCACATTTGGTATTAACATACCGGATTTTTCGCATTTGGTATTAACATACCGGATTTTTCACATTTGGTATTAACATACCGGATTTTTCACATTTGGTATTAACATAAGTGTAAGCGGCAGGTCCCCCATTCACTAAGCACTGGATGATTACCATACTAAGTGCATTTCACCTGATCACGAAGTGCGGGATGAAGATCTGCTTTGTTGCTCTGCATGTTGTTGTTAGCAAGGTCTGGTAGATGCTTCAGTAAGTGCTGGTCAATGGGCAGGAGAGGGACGGTTTCTTTGTCAGCGCCTTTCTTGCGCTTCTTTGACCGGCTCTGCAAACATCCGCAAAAAATACATTTCAGGCTGCGGTAAAGTTGTACCACTCATCAAAGTGCAAGCACCGCTTTGTGAAAATCTGAACAAAAAATGAAGGATGAGTGTATTCATACTTGATTCTAAGAGATAAAAATTTCCTGGTAAGTTACAATCTGAAAACATTACAACAAATTGAAATGATGGAAATAATGAAACTAGGTACAACATTTAAAAAGAGCAGACTGTTACAAGTACAGGGTAACATAGAAAAATTTCGCAAGGTTGAGAAGTTAAAAAATCCTGCAAGGTTTTGAGATATTCAACAAGAAACTAGGTGCAACACATCAACAAAGAGAAAACTGTACAAGAAGTAGAGCGCGGCCTCACAGGTGTTGCCTTGTGACAGGAGCAGGGAGGGGGGCGCCTGAGCCGGCCAGCGCGCACAGGGCGCGGCGGGGAGCTCTGCTCGTGAGGGTCCATTGGCTTCCACGGCTCGTCCAGCTTGATGGGCCGAGTGACTACGTTGTCTGCAGCCGCACGGCGCCGCAGCCCATTCCTGCACCACACATTAGATTAGATGCTAGTTTAAGCCTCCCTAACTGCTAAAAAAAATGTGTTCCAAAGAGAGGAAGGCACCATTTAGTATGGAGATAACGGAAAGTGGAATCTAAGCAAAAGGGGCTTATAAACAGTAATTTGATTAACACAAAACAACAGTAAGCAAGACAAAAGTTGAAGTAGTAGGTGCTGAAAAACAGGACAGCAGTGAACCGAAAAGATGGTCCTTGACATTAAAAAAAAATTTATTTCAACAAAAAGAAGGCCTACCTAACTCTCAGCTTGGACCCTCATATATTTTCTCCCTGGGAGTGCTAATTCCCATAGATACAATAGTTGCATCCCCGAGGGGTTCTTGCATCACAACGTGAGAGATGCATGCCTCGGTCTATACTGTACGTAAATTGGGCAACACATAATATGTTATGTATCGCATGCTAGCCACAAGAAAATTTCATGTACAATAAAATATAAGGAAATTGCAAGGAGTCCAATTGCTGAAATAACATATCAGCACTAAGAATTGTGGAATTCACAGGAGAAGAAGCAACTGCAACATCAGTTGCAATCACCAATAACGGATAAATTATGGCACCACTGTCTCACCGGCCCACTGCAATAGGTTGGCGTTCTTTCTCGACATCAGCAACTTCCTCAACAGGAGCATCCGTGTCTTTCTCATGCTCCATGGGGGGAACAGGCGATAAATCCAACCGAGGGCCGTCATCATCTGAATCAAATGAAGGTTCATGGAGTGAAAGCGTCATGATCAATCATTAGCAATTACTAAAAATGCACTCCTAACTTGTCTTTTAGTAGCAGAGATTATAAACAGTCAGAAGTTACATTAGGCTTGAGAAAAATCATCACTTTGATGTCACCACTGAGACGTGTGTACGTCTACTGAAAATAGAACTAGGGACATAAAGTTGTGGAAAAAGGTTTCTTTCAAAATCGCTCTTCGATCCTATTTTCATTTTTTTTATTTTGAAATTTGTGAGACGTGTAGGAAGGGCTTCAGTTCATAAAAATTTGCCAGGTTTTTGTTGCCTACGATAACCTGAGTTAGGCTCAGACCAGCAATGGAGTGCTCAATAAATCTCACAAAAATAGCAACTACGAGTATTACTGATGAGAAGAGCGTTAATATACAAGGGTCAAGCAAAATCATCTAATGTTCAAATTGATAAGAGGTTACAGGTATCACGCAAAAACAAAATCTACTTTACTTAAGTCTTATCCAACAATCCATAACTGAATTTGAAAAACAGTAGGAAGGAAAATAGAACGTTTTTTCTAACAGTTGTAATAACAATACTTCTCTAAGGATTCTTATACTTTTTTCAAGAATTTGGAGAAACACTACTCAACGAGGAACATGCTTTAGACATTTAGCATAGAAGCATTAGTAATGCATTTTTTCTGAAACTTCGGTAAGAAAATTATGCAGATCATTTAATGCCTCAACCTAAATGAAGCAGAACTTTCTAAGATGATAAATAGTAGTCAGATGTTCAATATGTAGCCTGCCTTGTAGCTCTAAAAAGAAAATTATAACTTTTAGTGTCATAAACAGCACGTTTCCTTCAGGTGGCAGGAGCACGCCGAGACCATCACACATGTGACTCAGACCAAGCAATAAAGGTTGAAGGATGTCATCTCCTCAGGCCTTCTAGGATTTTGATAACCATTTGCTGTATCGGTTTGCTTGATTAACTTCACTGACCAATGGTTAATTTCTGTGTGGCAGGTAAGTCTAAAAAATCCATTCCTTCAGTTCTCGGTGCATGGTGAGAGATGAAATTGTCTTAAAACCTTTGTTGCCCATGCTAGTTAATTGAACACTTTGCTCCCACACAATAACTTCAAACAACACCCGACGGGAGCACAAAGAAATTTATCTAGGCCACCCCTACCACTGAATGACTGCTCTTCATCTTTTTTGCACTTAATTGTTCTCTGCACAGTTCCAAGTCCTACAGATATCATTGAAAACACTTCTCTGGCGCATTTTTTCAACCCAAAATAAGCTTACAAGTCCTTTGTGAAAGACAAAGGTTCATAATGTAGATTTTTGGCAGGGAGATTTTTTATGTTTGCTGTTATGGAGTGCAGGGGTAGTATTGACTATCAATTATACTCAACGCAACTGTGTTACCTTATTCGTTTCTTCTTCATATTTGTAACAAAAAACTGGTGAGATATAGTTTAATTATTTGTGCACTGTAGTTCTTGTTCCAACTGATGTGAGTCCCACCATTTTTTTAAAGAATGGAAATAAATTTCCACTCACCCAACATTGGAAGAGGAGAGTGCCTCTCTGGTGAGAACCTTCCTGCGTCATCTAAGTCCGTCTGAAAAAATTTATACAATAAAAAATGTAACATGGTTCACACATGCTTGTAAATTGTGAAGAGTACATTTAAAAATTGTTTACGGGAGCAGAAAAAATGGAAAACAAATGTTAATATTGAAAATCAATTTCATTCCTCAAAAACATGTTTCATCACATGCTTTATTTGAACATTTACAGGAAGGGCTATTGGCTGCGATTGTGGACACCAATTATACTGTTAATCAATGAACACCAATTATACTGTTAATCAATAAACCCCAATTGTACTGCTCATCAATGAACACCAATTATACAGTTAATCAATAAACACCAATTATACAGTTAATCAATAAACACCAATTATACAGTTAATCAATAAACACCAATTATACTGTTAATCAATAAACACCAATTATACTTTTAATCAATAAACACCAATTATACTGCTCATCAATGAAAACCATTATTATTATATTATATAAGAGTTTTAGCCTCCCTTAACCACAACAAAGATGTTCTAAGAGAGGAAGGAGGAAGGCACCATTTAGTTTGGAGTTGAGGGAACGTGGAATCTATGCACAAGGTGCACAGAAACAGTAAGCTAAGAAAGAAGTTCATGAAACAAGAAAAAGTTGAAGAAGAAAGTAGTAGGTGCTGAAAAACAGGACAGCAGTGAACCAAAAAAAGATGGTCCGTAACAAAACAAAACCTATTCTATTTCAACAAAAAGGAAGCCTACCTAACCTTTAGCTCGGGCCTTCACATAGTCCCCCTGGGAGTGCTAATTCCCATAGATACAATAGCTGCATCCCCCTGAGGGGATCAATAAACACCTATTATACTGCTAATCAATAAACACCAATTATACAGTTAATCAATAAACACCAATTATACTGTTCATCAATGAACACCAATTATACAGTTAATCAATAAACACCAATTATACAGTTAATCAATAAACACCAATTAAACAGTTAATCAATAAACACCAATTATTCAGTTAATCAATAAACACCAATCATACTGTTCATCAATGAACACCAATTATACTGTTAATCAATAAACACCAATTATACTGCTTATCAATGACAATGGCGGTTTCATACAATTTGTTCCTCCAAGAAATTTTCTATTATTAACAAATCATTAAAGTCATACTTTACAGCCAAGGGGCCAAATTGCAATTTATAACAATATTTTGTAACAACAATCTACAAACAACGATGATTTTCATTATAAATGTACACACTAAAAAACTCGAAAAAACACCAAATAAGATTTGGGATACTATCTTTAGCACACATCAATTGCGGTATTAGTAGGAGAGACCTCATTTAATCTAAGGTATCCCGAATAGGTGATACCTCATTAAATTTGAGTTATCAGTAGGCAATGCCTCATTAAATTCAAGATATCACCTTCAGCTTGATGAGCAGCAACCGCAAGTAAAGCTACCAGGACATGCAGCAACAACAACAACACTATGAGCTGACCTCGACTTCCTCAGGAATGACTGAGAGCAGCACCTGCGCCGCTGGCACAACGACCTCCTCCTGCTGCTGCAGCAGCTCCATGGGCAGGTCCAAACACAGCAGCCCTTTGGGGGTCATGTAAGATCTGTTCAGCCTAAAGTCATCTTTGCCGCCAATTGTTTCTCCATTTGACAAATAAATGTTTACTCTATTTTTGCTCTTTTCACTCTCTTTTTCAACTAAATGAAGAGGAGTAGCTGGAAGGAATGCAAAAGATTTTTTCCTGCCAAATTCATCCACTTCATCTTCCTCCTCTTCCTTGAGAGTGATGTTGCGGCCTTCTCCCACGTTGTCCAAACCCTTGAAGTCCATCGTGTGCTCATGTATGCTGGGCTTGCCTTTGTTGCTGCCACCAGCAGCCCCTTCTGGATCCTCATCACCTTGGGTTTCAAATTTCCGTTTGCTAGACAGCAACTCTAACATCTGCAGCACCATCTGCCACAGAAACTCCACCTGTGCCAAAGCAATGATGTTAAGATCAACAAATACAAAAGATAAATTTGTATCTTCACTTATTCAAACAAGATTTGGAAAATAAAAACTATTTAGTCTTTCTGAAATTCAAGACATGAGAGGTAAAATTTTACCCAATAAAATCAAGGGGTTTTAACCATTAACAGCAACGGTGTCCTTTGAATAAAGAAACAGACAGGCACTTTAATAAATGTATACATATTATGGCAATAAACTAAAAAATGCTCACCAATGTGAAATGTCTCACAATGACTCAGCCCTTAACCACTTCATTACAGCATACATGCATTTGAGTAATAAATTACAACACAAAAAAAAATCAAACATTTTGACATTATGATTAATAGAAGCCTTTCCTGATCATGAAACATTTTCAAGATAGAAGGTCCATTAAATAATGCGATTTTTATGAGCTTTATGTGATCTAACATCTCGAGGAACCACAACAAACTATTCCTACAGTCAAGTGAATTGAACATGCAGTGTATTATTTTCCACTTCATTTGAAGCAGCTGAAACGAATACACAAGACATCTCTCAAATAGATAAATGAAGCTTGTAAGAGTCATGCATCAGCAAAACAAGCTTTTACCATCAACAATCACCAAACTCTGGGACTAATAATTTCTTGCATTAGAGCCAAAAGGTAACGAGCAACCCACCTTCTTGCTGTACACTGTAGCAGAACCTTGTATGAGCATCGCTGCCTCAGCAAAGTTCATCATGGTTTCCCCTCCATCAAATGTGATTTGTACTTCTGCTAACTCCTCCAAATACTCTTCCAGGTACTGAAATCAAGACGATGCACAGTTATGAGAGTGACGTAATGCTTTCATACTGCTAAAAGGATGGGGATGCTCAGAATGATGGTTGTAACACACATGGGCTTTTTAAATTATCCATAAAAATTTGTGCTAAGTGTAAACAGAGGTCACATGAACAAAAATTATAATAATTTGAAAGCTTATTTAAGGTTCAAGTTAGCCTCATGCTAGACAGCACACAGAAAATTTCAGTACACATATGACAAGTTTGGCAATGGGCATTGATGAAATAAAAGTCTTGTGAACATGTAACTTTTCAAGCATATCTACCATAGTACACTTCTTTTCGTTTAAATTATTTCATTTAAGTTTCTCATGCACTACATAAAGGATTTTGATGTGCCTTAGACAAGTTTCTTGCACACTTCAGAATTGTTTCTTGTATGTTTCAAACATATAATTTGAATATGTTTTTAATCAACTTCTTACAAGATTTTCACATATTGAAAACGAAAAGAACCAATGACTGTCACTTTATAATCTAAAAACATCTCAGGAGTTCTCACAAGAGCCATTGGCACCAAGGGCATCAATAATTCAATCCCTTCCTCTGGTAGCACACGAGTCAAGGCTACTGTATACAAATGGTATTATAATACAAGACTACATATATATGCAACCAAACCAGCAGACAGTGTTACAGACAATTCTAGAGCCTCTTCTAGTTTCTATTCATAGCACACAAATGCAATGCTATGAATAGAAATTTCAGGCATTCATTCTTGACTAAATTTATTTTTAAAACTTAAGTTCATAAATTTCTATGGTTAAAGCCGTTAATGAGCTTGGAATGTAGTACTAAATATGATACTCTGGTGAACAATACCAATTTTTTGCAAACTCACCTTTGCTATGTCCACCTCCCAGTTCTTGGTGAGGTCCCTAATAGGGTTGAGGAACACAGCAAACCTGGCATCCACATCCTGTGTTGAGGGAAGTGGCATCCTTACACTCCTAAGTTATTGCACCTGCAATAAATAAATACATTCAGAACACCAACACTAATTTTTCATTATATCTTATGATAGGAATACTGCCAACTGCTATAAAATAATGACTGGTTTAATACAGGTTTAAAACATCAGTAAGAATATCTGGAATCAATTCTAAAAAGATAATTTGATAAATGTTTATGACAGGACACTAATCGATTTTCATATATTTATTTCTTGTATAATGTTAATGAAATCAACATAAGCAACTTTTCTTCTATACACTTTCCGTCGTAAATCAGTATTTTCTTTCTTCATGGCCCAAATTTTCTCAAATGATCAATTTTTCAATTTTTGTTACTTGTTTGATGGTAATTGGATCGAAATAAACAACTTTCCTTTTATGTACTTACCGTCACAAATGAGTTTTTATTGAATTATAGCAATATAAAACAGCAATTAATTAAAATTCCACGAGTGATGTCATGGTTGCGGTGCGGCGAGTGATGTCTTGGCTGCCCTGATGTGTACTTATCATTTGCATAATCGAATTATTTTAGAACAATCGGTAAAATTTAGGAAAAGAATGATGAAGCAATTGTATTTCCAGATTATTACAATTGTTTAAATAAGAGAACATAATCTAACCTACCCAACCCAACGTAAATATCATTCCAGCCATGAAAAACAAAAATAATGCTATAACTTATAAAATAATAATTTACAAGGGAAAGTGCATAGAAGAAAAGTTGTGTATTTTGATCCCATTAGAGTTATTACCATAATACAAGCAACAGAAATTAGAAAATCTATTAGTGTTCAGTGGTAAACAAAAACTGATAATTGGATTTGGATATCAAAATTATCATATTTAAAGCACGATTACATCACAGGATGTCTACTGATATTCAATTTCCAAATTTTACTACTTTTTACTACCTTCAACAGCAAAAATTTACTACCTATTTTTTATATAATGAATGTTGTCCAAATGTCCAGATGTAAGTAATCGGCCTATAATGAGTAATTTAAGTCAATAATATACGCAATACCAGAGGTACCAAATAAAGCTCCAAGTTTCTTAACACCAAATGGAGCAACCAAAGCTTTACAGCAAAAAACGTTACCTAAATTCCTAAGGTACCCCATCCTAAATGAACTCCAACAAATGCTTGGCAAAGACCTCGTCTCAAGGGGGTCACAACCCAGGCCTCTGTCGGTCCGATGAGCAATTTTTTTGTTGTTGTTGAAAAAGGACCCTCAGGTGGTGGACTATTCGGTCCTAAAATTTTATGGCACTACGGACACTAGATCCCTCTCCCCAAAGGTGGGTGTAAGATCAATCATCCTGACTTTTCAACCCCATATGAAAAGAAAACAAAACGGGAAATGGAAAATTCAAAAGCATAAATTTGTTTACAATAATTCATGGATTCTAAAACTGTCTAAGGTTTTGTTAGCAAAAAAATTCAATGAGTTCTATTCATTTGAGATTTCAATAAAAATGAACTAAAAACCAATACGTAAAATTTTTTCAAAAGATTAGATTATTAGTTAGTTTAGGCCTCCCTTATCCGCAACAGATGCAATCCAAAGAGAGAAAGAAGGAACGCACCATTTAGTATGGAGGTAAGGGAACGAGGAATCTATGCAGAAAGGGCATAGAAACAGTAAGTTGAGAAAAAAAGTTGATGATACAAGATCAAAGTTAAAGAAGAAAGTAGTAGGAGCTGAAAAACAGGACAGCAGTGAACCAAAAAAAGATGGTCCTTAACATAACACAAACCTTTTATTAACACAAACCAAACCTTAACATAACACAAACCTGAATCAAAAAATGAATCGAAAAAATTGTGTTTCTTTTTAAAAATTACATATTATAGTCAAATGTGATATGAATCAGACTACAAGTGTAAAAGTTCATAATTTTTCTAAAAAATAATTTTTTCTTTTTTCTTTCTTGTAAATTACAATTCAATGTGAATATGAAGTTTTGCATGGAGATTTTTGAAATAAAAATGGAAACGGTATTCTCTTACATAAATTGCCCATTATATTACAGTTCAGATAAAAGTTTATGCCTTATTACTAACAACCCTTATTTTCAACATTCAAAAGAATAGAAGTCAGTGAGTTTTATGCTACAAAAAAAAAGAGTTTTAAAATCATTGGAAAATTTCTAACAAAGTTACGGTCCCTTATTTCCCAATTGTACATTTAATTTTTTTTTTAGCATAGCTCACAACCTAAAATTTGTGTATAAAATTTGTGTATTAGTGATCACATATTGCATTTAAAAAAACCAAAAGTTTCAAATGAAAAATTTGAGACCGTGACTTTGTTTCCAATGCTTCAAGGATTCTAAAACTGTCTTTGGTTTTGTTCTAGCATAAAAATTCAATAACCTATTCTTTTGAAATATCCATGAAAATGTAACAAAAAAACTGATAATTCTTATTTTTTTAAAGGCCTAAATCAAAAAAGTTACATGAGTAAAATATGTCTTTTTTCAACAAATACATATACTGGCCAAATTTCAAACGAATCGGATCAAAATTTAAAAATTGCCGTGTGACCCCCTTAACATCTTTCTATTATGACAACAGTTCATCATATGGAAAAAATAAACTGACTAACTAGTTGATTGGCAGATCCCTTTACAGCAGGGTAGAATATCAGGGAATTTGTCATGACTAAACACTATGGCACTTCAGAAATATGAGTTTGTGAACTATTTTTATCATACTTCAAAATCTAAATCGGCACCCTAATTGCGATCAATAATGATAACAAATAGGTTATTAACATGTCATATTACGGAGCAAATTACGAAAATTTTATGTAACTTCACTATGTATAGTAGAAGAATGAACTTTGATTAGATGGAGCATCACCATGCTCCATGACAACATCTTGGAGGTAGATTAGATTATAGGTTAGTTTAAGCCTAGAGAGGAAGGAGGAAGGCAATATTTAGTATGGATATTCGGGAATGCGGAATCTATGCAGAAGGGGCATAGAAACAGTAAGTTGGGAAAGAAGCTCATGAAACAAGATAAAAGTTGAAGAAAAAAGTAGTAGGCGCTGAAAAACAGGACAGCACTGAACCAAAAAAGGTGGTCCTTAAAATAGAAAAAAAAATTTTTTTTACAAAAATAAGGCCTACCTAACTCTCAGCTCAGACCCTCACTTCTTCCCCCTGGAAGCACTAATTCCCATAGATACAATAATTGTATCCCCCTGAGGGGACATCCTGGAGGTACCTGAGTCGCCATGACTGCCGCAAGAAACTTAACTCTTGTTCAAATGATTACACATTGTGTTAAAAAATAATTTCATAGCATAATTCTTTCAGCATTTGGACATAAATTAACGTCATTGGAAAGAGAAAACTTTCCGCTTTACTAATAAGTAATTTTTTTCAGAAAAAAAATTTTTAGTTACAGTAAATAGTTGTTTCC
This sequence comes from Platorchestia sp. MABIK, assembly GCA_014220935.1. Classification (NCBI taxonomy): domain Eukaryota; kingdom Metazoa; phylum Arthropoda; class Malacostraca; order Amphipoda; family Talitridae; genus Platorchestia; species Platorchestia sp. MABIK. The sequence continues at coordinate 8,077 of JACJUY010008843.1, read as the reverse complement.
CCACATCGAAGTGGACAGAATAAACTCCAGTCTTTTCAAAGATAATACAGCTCACAATCAAGCTCAGGTCCAAAAAACACTTTCTGGACATAAATGAACTGCGGAGAAGTTCCTTTGACGTCATTGCAATGTTTCTATCCAGCCGCAACAACTTGAAGTGTGAGAATATTTGTCTTTGAATAAGAATTGGAAGGTTACATCAAGTTTATGAAAATCAAGATTTTACCAGCCAAATGTATGACTTTGAATTAAACATTATTTATTAGGAGGAATCAAAATGCAATAAGTTAGCTTCAGGACTTACTCATCTGAAATTGCAGCAGGAGTCTCTAAAAGCTTTTTGAGAATAATTTTATTTCTGTGCTTACATTTGTGAATAAAATACTCAAATTAGTGAGTATCAAGGGCACAAAAAGAACAATTATTATGCCAACTATGCTATATATTCCATAGGCAACAGCATCCACTAAAGAAGAAATACAATAAAATAAAATAGTTATTTAGTGATAAGTACAACTACCTATTCAAAAATTTGGCTAGTCATTTAATGTTCACTCATGAAATTTAGAAGAAAAAGTTCACAATAGGTTTTACATTAAAAGAATCGTAATTTGCAATAAACTATACATTATTTTACTTGATAAACGTATTTCAATCAAAGCCACTTGATTCACTTCCACAAAAAAGTATGTAGCTTGGCCATTTCATTTTTCCCAAGATCGGTTATTTGCATATTTGATACGTTAGAATAAAAGATGTCAAATATGGACCTCATAATCATAAATGTCCAATTTTTAAATCCTTATACTATTTTCAATATCAATCACTGATATTGCAAGTTCCTAATTTCAATGTAAGTGCGCACTAATAGATGTGTTTTTAATAATGCATTGTCACTGGTATTACATTTTCTTAAATTTAAATTTATACGATTTATGAAACTTTGCCGCATCAAAGATTACCGCATCAAAGCAAAAGCCGTTTTTTATTGTTTTCTCTCAATAATTTGTAAATAATGAAATGGCTGAAAAGAACCTTCCATCACAAAACAACTTGATAACTTCCAGACCAAACTGAATGAGCAGAAAAAGTGAACTATTTTTACTGTCATTCGCAAATATTCAAGAACTTTTTCCTATTTTATGTCCTCCAACCCTATAATTACACCCCGCTTTACAGGAATATTTCCCATAAACTGAGGCAAATTTTTTATTATGACAGAAATAAATTTAAAATAAAATCTTCAAACTCTACATTCATATGTAACATTACTTCAAATTTTCAGACAATTATTCCACTGCATAACTTTTTACTACCCTGAGGCAAATTTTACTACTTTTTTACTACTTTTCACTACTTTACTACCTAGTAGACACCCTGCATCACTAAAATGTGAAATATACACCAAACAGATCATAACAAGTTGCAGCTACAGCTGATGATTAAATAGTTTTGTGACCACCATATAAAGAGACTGAGATTAAAACTTTATTTCAAACACTTGCCTATCACATATACAACTAGAACATTTTTCAAATTTGACAGGCCTTTCTACAAAGAAATATGTTGTTGAAAACATATCTTTTAATGATACCTACTTGAAAAGATGATAAATTCAAGTCCATTGTTAAAAATTTTCCTAATTACAAAAGCATCAATTTGACCAATAGGTAATTTTTATTTCTTTCACCTAACATGAGATGAAAATTTTTAACTAAAATCAAATTATTTGGGCAATAAAAAAGCCACAATATAACACAAAACCAGCAATACTGTAGAGATTTATAGCTCTGCACAATTTTGACTAGAGAAGCATTTGAGACTTCAGCATTATATAAGTTTGGTGCAGAAGTAATGTAAAATTTAAAGACCTTGGATACAAATGAATAAGCTAATGGGCAATGCCTAGAGAAATGTCCAATCATTATTATACTTTTAATTGCTTTTAACGACCTCATTTCTTCTTTCAACAGTGTGTAACGTTTTAAAATGACGCGTTACACACTCCGTCATTGGCCATTAGGGCCGATCATCACAGGTTGGCCTACTTTGAAAACCTTAAAAATTATCATGACAGGTGTTTGTCAATAACAAAAAAATACGAAAGTACAGCAATAATTGTGCGCAAGAAATTTCCACATAAAAATCTTGGTCAGAATTAGTGACATAGCTCCCAAATAGTCGTACGGTCAACATTTCTCGTTTCATTCCCTACTCCGAAACTAGGAATAATTAATATTTTCTTAAAGTTTTATTCTATGTTGACCTCCATAAAGTTCTTTGTATATATTTTATTCAGAATAATTTAAAATAAAATTGAAAATAAACCCGTTTTACTAGCAGCTTGAAGATTTAGCTTTATGATTTCAAATACAGAGCTTATCTCTTTCAGAGATAGAAGCTAAATTTGATTACGTAAATTTCGAATTCTCATCACCAACACAGATTGTCTAATAAACAAAAATAATTTGACACGACTTGATGAAGAAACAAATGGACACGTAACAGTTAAGTTTTCAAACGTCTTCAGATTTGAAAGCGCCAAAAACAAAATGAACATTGATACCGTTATTTACGCGGTCACGTCTTACGGAACGAGGGAGACATGTTAATAATTCCTAAGTTTTAAAAACCACAACAATTTTTTGAATGTGAGTTTCTAAGCTTTCTCGTTATAAAA
>JACJUY010008842.1:14124-29987 GCA_014220935.1 Platorchestia sp. MABIK | reverse complement strand
ACACGTGACCGCACACTTCTCTCCCTGCACGCACACGTGACCGCACACTTCTCTCCCTGCACGCACACGTGACCGCACACTTCTCTCCCTGCACGCACACGTGACCGCACACTTCTCTCCCTGCACGCACACGGCAGTTCTATGATTCTTAAATAATTTTTATTGAGTGAGCGTGCAGCTGATGACGGTAGTCAGGGGTGATGATAGTTTTTTATTGAAGATAATTAGCTCTAGTAACATGAACTGTATCAGATTATATGAACTAAAAAATATTTTGCATTTTCGGTTTGTGATTTTCTGAAATATACATCGATTGTTTTAAGTGATTGTATCTCAATGCTGACAGGTAATAGAAATTGATCATGAAAATGCGATGCCGACGTCTCATTAAGAAACTCATCCAGCCCCTGAAGTCCCAAACGATTTTCACCATTTTAGTAGGAATGGAAACACAGATCAAATGAAAATGTACTCAGAGGCTTTTATGACTTCACCTACAACTCCCCTGTAGTAAATATGTTTTACACTTCAACATACGCATATGTGTGTACATGCAGTACACTTCATCTGGTCACACAGTCTGTTTTTTTTCGCTCAAAAGCTCTGTAATTAGGGAGATTCAAGCCCTGTCGAATCACCCGGGGCATTTGTTTGAGAATTGGTGCTCCCAGGGGGATTATGTGAGGTCCTGAGTTGAAGGTTAGGTAGACCTTCTTTTTGTTGAAGTAGAATGGGCTTTTTTTGGTACGGATCATCTTATTTCGGTTCACTGCTATCCTGATTTTCAGCACCTACCACTTTCTTCTTCAATTTTTTTCTTGTTTCAAAAACTTTTTTCTTAGCTTACTGTTTCTATACACCTTGTGCATAGATTCCGCGTTCCCTTAACTCCATACTAAATGGTGCCTTCATCCTTCCTCTCTTTGAACATCTATGTCGTGGTAAAGGGAGGCTAAAACTTTCTTATAATCAATTAATCAACCCTGTCGAAGCCAAATACTGTGTATAAGAAGGTAAATGTAAATATAATGTGTAACACGTGTTCACTATCCGGCACAACCTTCGTATTTTGTCACCTGAGATTGGGTCTGAAAAATATTTCTTGCATGTAAGATTTCGTAGCAATATGAGAAAGAAAGAAATTGGTTGGTACCAAAGGTGTACGTGTACTTAGAGAAGCCTTCTGAGGTTATAATAATTCAATTAAGTCCGAAATTAATGATGTTAAGTTAAATTAAATTATTAAAGTTATATTAAATTATTAAATACGGGAATGTTTCCACGGTGTTATCTTAATATCAATCCACAACAAACCTGCTGACAAAAATTTCAATGAAGGTAATTAATGCCCAAAGTCTTTGAATGAGAATATCCACAATTAATAAAGGAGTGACAGAGCGTCATGAAAATTAGTTTGCATAATCGAATAACACTGGGGCTTGGAAATCAAAACCACTAAAGGCCAAACCAACAAACCAAAAATAAAGAATGTAGTGACTGCAGCATTTCAGTCCTACGTAGAAACTCAAATCAACTCTATAGGAAATTGCCTATAGGAATAGCACACAGCTACATTGAGTGCGCCTGATAGGGACATGAGAACATACCCCTTCGTCTGGTTGAATTGGAGTCCTACAAATGCCCAAAAATGACTTACTGAACATTGGCTTGGCTTTCCTTTTAAACGAGACAAAACAAATGAAAAAGTTTTTTCTGTTTTCTTTCCTCTAATGTGAAATTTAATGTGAATACTGAAAAAAAAAATTCTCGTGTTTCTGAACAATCCCTCACTTGTAAATAAACAATCCCTTCTTTTTATAAAACTAAAGCTTACCCTATTACCTGTGACTGTAGTCATTAGAGGTAAAATACTTGGGTTCTCTACTAGCAGAATAAAGAACGCCTTGTACTGGCCTTGATACGACGTGTATTTAGGATACAGCGAAGATATTTCCTCTAAACTCCAATAATTTAGCATATATTAAACTGGCTGCTTTGATGAGGGACACACGACACGTACCTGATGTTTTTTTTGTTATGTTACAAAAGCGAGCACTTCGCAACTTAACACGCCTGTATTGTCTCCAAGTTCTTAATGATCAATTAGATACAAATTTACCGCATTGAAATTGATCCCGTTCTAATTACCTATTCTCCGCAATATGCATTAGCGTCCACGTTATCTGTCACGTACACAGAAACTCTAGCAAAGTGAAGATATTTTATTTCTTTGTCATGGTGTTTTAGGTTTTTAAACATCCTCGCGAAGCAGCCACCAAGTTTTGCACTGACATATTTGAGCATTAGAACTGCTATTACTGTCCTCTATAATTCATTGTATCAAAGCGCAAAATCTGTCAATTATTGCTTAAGTCTGTCAACTCTCTAGGGTTGACTGTCAGCCCTGTGTGGTTGACAGAAGCTGAATGGTATTTTCAGTCTAATTTAATAACTTGAAATTTTATTCTAACGCCTCAAAAAAATTGTTAATGATCTAAGTCATTTTTTCTGCTCGGGAGTCAACAGCGATGCTGTATATCTACCACTCAGGTATCACAAATACAACGATAAAGCATTAATTGCACAGATGTACTTTGGCTGGTTTGTTTGGAGGTTGGTGTTTTGAGTGTCTGTTTTTTAGCCTGACGGGAAGATCAAGACAGCAAGCAACCGAACTGTGTAATCATCACGGCGCTAACCAACAATCTATTACCCATAAATGAAGCCTATTAAGTGTGTGAAATATATATTTGTGTAAAATTAAAAAATAGTAAGAGCGAGGAAAAATTTCCTCTTGAATTTATCTCAAACGTTTTCGATCCTTGCTGCACATGACGTTTATCTGCCTCTATTCCTGCTTGAAAACCAGCACTTTCGGTCGTAAATAATTACGTACAAAACATTACATAAAATCTGACAGGATGACGATAAAATTCTCAGAGGAACGGAATTGCTGAAATCTCCAAGGTTTGTAACGTTTTATGCTCTCCCGCACCGGTCACAAAATCTGATCCCAGTCGAAGACCAAAAAACAAGACTGTTCTTCCCGTCATTTGAGATTAAATTGGCCGTGCCAGCACCTGCGCCGCGTGCCTCTTCTGCCGGATAACAATCTGTGGAAGCAAGGAGCATCGCAGCAGTTCTTTGACGCAAAATATGAGATTTATTTCTTCAAGTAATTTATAACCACAGGCCATGAATACCTCGAATAAAATCACTCTTGACTAACGAAATCTTTGAATAAAGTGATGATTTTTCGACTGGCTGAAGACGCATGATTCCAGGCGAACATTTAATTCATTTGTTCAAACAACTTATATCAATAAGGCATGAATACCTCGAATAAAAACCAACTTGACTGACAAAATCTTTCAATGAAGCGATGATCGTTGAGCGGTGGAAGACGCATGGTCCCAGGCGACCGGTGGTTACAAAGGCGCAAGATTCCCGCGTTGCCGCAGCCTCTGCGCCTCGTACACCTGCCGCTGCCGCACGCGCCACCTCCGCCGGTGCGCGCCTTCGTCCTCTCAAAAAATTCGACCTTTTTCAACCAGTGGCGAAAATAAGTTTTTGCTTTGAAAGCATACTTGTGAACTGTTTTTTTATAACCAGAACATATAATACATTTTTGCTCTGAAAACGTTTTGTGAACTGATTTTTTGAACCAGAATATAAAATACGCGCTTGCTTTGAAAGCGTATTTTATGAACTGTTTTTCCAAATAGGTATAGGGCACACTGAAAAAAAATAATCGTAATATTCAACGGCTATCAATGTATCACTGATTTAGATTAGATTAGAAGTTAGTTTCAGCTTCGCATGTATCACGGATACACTCTTCCTCAAATAATAGCAGTTGAACGTAAATAATTTGATTAATTACTGAATTCAAACCTTATAACATTATATTGAGTTCCGGTGTTTTTTCCATCTGGTATAACTGCCTCTTTTCCTTGCAAAACAGGAACTGATTAGTTTGCATAACATTAGCAATTTTCAACTTGCGTACCATTAAGATATTGATAATATTTTTTAAATTTGGATCAATCATCAAATTTCACTGGCAGTAGTAAATAGTTCAGTGATCCCTAACCCATCTTTGTGTTGAGTTTTCTCAAAATAATTTACATTTGTTCGAGTACATCACTGAAGAGCTTTTCCACGTAATGCATTGTAAAAATGTCGCTCAAATATCCTTAACTTCACTGGCATTGTCCATAGTAATGAGAGTCGTCATTTATTTTGGGTATAAACCTAAACGTTATCAACAAAAATATTCTAAAACTGAAGGCTGTCGTCCGGAACAGATGTCTCTAAATGATAACACCATATCTGTGATACAGGTTCCATTGCCCCACACGCACAAATGTAGCATCAAAATCATGGATATTCTCAGGGTAATCGTATCAGTATGCTAGGTAGGTAAACATTGTGATAGTTGGAGGAGTTACAGAACCTGAAGAGCGGATAAGCTCTCCCAAAACTTCCACTTATTGATATTGTCAGAGCGCAATGCTATTTCACATAATTACGAAATTATTAGATGGTGTAATAGGAATGGTAACTAAATCTTCGAACGTTGCCATTTTTAACTTACAGGCCGGACTAGTTCTATGAATATTTTCAAAGAACTGACTGAAGCCTCACAGAAACAGAACTATCTAGAGGTGTAATTTTTATAATGAATAAGCGATAAATCTAACTGGCAAGTGAGCCCCACTTTAAAAGGTGGCTCTAAAAACGTGTTTTATAAGGCGTTTATTGCCGGCCATAGCGCTATGATAACCTTGATGTGGTGTTACATCTGCTTTAGCGCTGACTGTATCAGTAAAATGAGCTCATGTCAATACCAAGAATTTGCATGATTCGAACACTACCGTTAGTAAATCTGTATATTTATAAAAAACGGGTAATCTTGTTAATATTACTTACATGCTCACTTGCTCACTTGATGCTTTCTTACTTGCTTGCTTATACTTGCTTGTCGCCGTCCACGTTCTGCGTTCAGTTTTAAGAAAAGGAAAACGCATATTTGCTCTCGCTGTGCTGTGGATGCGATCTCTTACGAACATTAATTTTTCAAGGATTATTTTGTAAAATTTTATCCTCTAAATAACCTGACCCAACAGATCACGAGCGGCCATGTATTATGAGTACATTTCTTGTTGGGAAGAACATTCATGTGATCAGCTCTCTATAGTCTCAAAGATTTTAGTTCTGTGTAAAGCAGACCTAACAATTTTTGTGTTAAATTTTATGACCACACTTTTACACCTCATGTTTATTACCACCAAAGATATGAAGTAGGCGTTAGATAAATAATTATGCATCTATTGTGTTTATTAACAAAGTCTGCTTAAAAATGGACAGTATGTATCCAAAATACTGAGCAGAAGCTCGTCGGCGTAAAATATAAATTTACAAATTCCATAAGCTCTCATCAGTTATGAAAATGTACGAATATAAAACCAAAATATGAGAAATTTATGAAGGAACAACACGTTGGCTCGTAACTACATAGGCTTTACTTTTATTCAAGTGTTCAAGAAAGACCAAAATTCGAAACGCAAAGGACGCGAAAGCTTAAATTATTCCGAGCAAAATTAAGTGTTCTCGTGGTACATCTTAAAGCACTATAAATTATAAGATGTAAGGTGCGTAGCACAGATACATGATTCAACTACTTTGCACCCATGCACGATCAAACACATTAGGACACGTGATCTGCGATACATTTCCTAGATTCATGTGATTGCTATTCGCGAGAATGAATTTGCTCTTGTAAAAAAATAACTGTCAATATTGGTTAGTCGTTAAACTAGTTTGAATGAGAATGATTAATTTTATATTCTAACACAAACGTTGAAATTTACGATCTTTGGTTCCGAAGAGTTTTGGGCAAAACTTTCCTTAACATATCTGTGAGTAAATATCGTTCTCCTAGCTACTTCAGAATATTTACGTGGTACACAAAAACTTTCCCAATGAGTGTTAACGATAATATAAACATCTTAAGAATATTTGCGTTGCTTATAATAACATTCCCGAAGGGTGTTGATGATAACATTTTCGGAAAGAAAATTCTACGCACTCCCGAGAACCTGATTGCGCTGACCCACAGACTCAGTGGACTAACTTCATTTTTTTTGTTTTGTTTTTGTTGTCTTTTTTTTGTAACGGACCGAGTGTTTGTTAAGCGCTGCCTATCAGAGAGCTATTATTTGCACATAGGGAGGTGATTAGGACGGCTAAAGCAATCATGACTTGCGCATCGCCCGAGGAACCGACCATAATTGGGCTGCCTGGACAAGCGGAAGTCAGAGACACTCATGTGATCCACAAGACTCGCCCCTGCGAGCTTCCGTCTCATCGACCGTTTCCAGATTTTTTCTGCAGTTATCTCGGAAGTTTAGAACATTTAATTGATTACTCCCAGTGTACAGGATGCGTTTTATTTTCCAAAACGGATAATTTATATTTTTCATACGTACAAATCATATATTCACAGTTTCTAGCAATGGGCGATTTGTGATAAATTAGAATATTTTATCATCTATCAAACGTTATCATTTTCCGAGTTACAATAAAGACTATGAGTAAGTTTCATTGTAAACAACACTAGGTATAATGCAACTGCTCCCTCTCTCGCGCCAGTCTACTGACAATGTGTAATGTCGAGGAACTATTGCAACACTTATGTCACATTTTTAGTACGATCAAAAAGGCACGAAAATAGAAGCAAAATATGAGAAAATTATGAAGACACTCCACGCAGGCACTTAGTTACATAGGCAAGCGGGGTATTCCGAATAAATTGAAAATGATGGTTGCATGAAACTTTTTCTTTGCTTCGATCAAAATAAAACCAAGGAAATGTGTTAGACAATGAAATTTGAAAGATCGTAGGTGAAGTTTTAGTTATCCAATTAATTATCAAAAAATTCAAATACGCAGTCACTGTTTTAGCACATAATTAGATTTTAGATAATAGGTATTTACAGTCAGACCTATGAAGCATACAATGTCTTCTTATGCATAGTTCAACGTATGCTCATGATAATTATGAGATTATTCAACTGATACGATTCTTTATTAAAGATAAAACAAATAACCGACAATAACCATATTTACTGGCAAGCGTTGCAGAATTTTTGAATTGCATCATCAGCGCTGTAATGTTCGATGCTATTTATGAATGGTGGTTTCGCAATGCTGGGTCGAAATGTTCGATAAATTTTTACCGCGAATGAGTTGGGATCCGCATGAAAGGAAGTCGTAAACCTCGATAATCGACTGCATATATTGCAGCAAGGAACTGCGACACCCACTTTCCGACGTGCAAGTTATTTTTAGGCGTCATGAGAGTTTTCTTGTCCTCTGGAATAATGAAAAGAGTTTAGGAAGTGAATCCTTTCATAAAGATTAGGCAATATTAGGAGCCAGCATTTACTAAAATTGAAAATGACCATTTTTACCTTATCTGCAAACCCATTTTGCTCTTGGATTCGCATCATTCTGCATGGCATCTTGTTTATTGTATTCGCTCACCGATGCGAATACAATGCGAATGCGGTGAGATGCGACGCTCACCAGTTATATTCGTCCACCCACATTTGTCTCTCCTTCTCAACTCACCAACTTTATTTTATAATTCTGCATTTTCGAGCAATTCACGTGATCGTTGCTATGCGATCACGTAGTTATACGGGCAGCGCAAATTCTTTTCTGTGAGTACGGTTATGTGACGCCCTGTTACACGTGGTATATCCAAGTTCACTCAGAAAAAGTTGTACTGCCCGTTGCGATGACGTGAATTGTTTGGCGACCTGGTCCCTGAAAAATTCATAAAAGTAACTTCAACACACGTTTGGTAGTGTGTTGGAGTTTAGGTGGTAGGTTCTACAGGGTGGCGCTTGAGTTACGCACCCTTTAAAAAATTAGTAATAAATAAACTATGAAAGGTAAAACGATAGGGTTAATTGCAAACGAAGAGGAACCCTTAAAGTTTATTTACATGTCGTATCCTGTCTACAGATACCCAGTGTATATCGCGGTTATAAATAAGTGTGCGTTCCTAATGAGCCACCCTGTACAAAAGTCAAAAGCCGGACAACACGTGCACTCGAACATCAATGTTATGTTTATAGAATCATCCTTTATACACGCATCACAAAGTTACACTCTAACAGTTTCTTAACTATGTCCTCCAGCCAACTAAATCATCGAGAAAGACACTTCATGACGACCCTTATATTTTCTACTTGACAAACTGTTGCCCAAATAAATTTCTGAAGAAGTGTATCATTGGTTGCGAATTTCCCTCTCTAATTTTAGGTCGCATATTTCACCCACTAAAATACAGTCAATAACATTGTACATATTTGTGCAAAATACGACAGAATATATATGAAAAATGTTTAAATGATCGATAGAACGTGTAACTTATGTTCAAACCATTATATATGTACCTAAAAGTAAAACATGAAAGAGACTGCACATTTTATTTCCCTTGAAAAAAGTCAGCGGTGCCAAATTGAGTTTAAATATGATATATAAGGTCGCTCTTGACGCACGTTGCGAATATTCTGCTCGTGAATTTCATTTCAATGTAAATGAGGATGTGATAATCTGAATAATGCAACAGAACACTTGCAAGGCTCGAATTAGCAGCTCCTAATTTAAGAGATTCCTGCATTTTTTACCTCTCTTCAACCATAAGTGCAGAAAAACATCTATTCTAATTTAAAATATAATCTTGTGACTTGACACCAAATTTCATGTTAAAATACATGTAGGTAAAAAACAATAGCAACTACTGTATTTCTGCAACAAGTACATTAAATTTAATATTAATTGGCACTTATAAGTTACTTATTTTGAGTTAGTTTTGCATCGTAAAACGGGGATCATATAGAAAGTTTGTAAATTTTTAAGTTATGTTCATCCTCATCTGAATTTTCTACTTCGTGTTTGGATTGTTCTCCATTTGAAAATACCCCTTCACAAAAACTGTACATTTCACTTATTCGAAATGATGGAGCAGGAAAAGACGTTACGTAATTAAGAGCGTCACTAAATTTTGCAGAGTTACTTGCGAATAAATTAACGACTCATTGTCCTACGCAGTATGAGCAAAAGACACGTTCTGGGTAAAAATAATTTGACTATCGTCGAATTTTATTGTACACGCCAAGATTAAGTGACTATTTTATCCTGCGACACTTTTGAAATTTGATTTCTCACTTCAAGAGAGTGGCAGTTTTATTTTAATCTCATCATTTTTACGATTATTTGATAGAGCTCTATTTTGCTTTTTGCCCCAGGTGTCAAACGAGCTCGCCTTATTCCGCCAACATAATGAAGTAACCCAGATGTCATTTGTACGAAGATTCATGCCCGAACGCTCGATAGGATAATGACATTGCAGTGAATGGCTAAGGAACTTAATTTTCAACAACGATTGGCTTTACCGTGCACAATAGATTTCTATTGTACGGTATTGTACTTATAAATGTATATATACAGTAAATATTATCAGGCTTTGTGTACATATCTATACATATATATATATTAAAATAGCCTGTGAACATACATATAGCTACCAATAACTATTAACTACATAAACTACAACATAGCCATATAGTCCTGCCAATTTTGTTCAATCGCTAAGATCCAAAAATTTCCTAACGTCAGTTCATTCTTTATGCAGCGTCGAAATTCCAAATTTTACTTTGACTAAAAACTAGTATTCTCTATTCATAACACGTGGCCTTGTTCCCATAACCAGAATCGATATCACCCTGGAATATCCTTTTGCTTTAATAACCCTACCAACAGAGGTTCTTACGTCAGGTACAGGGAATTCTGCTAGATCCAGGCACGCCGCACCGGAGCGTCCAAAGTATTCTCTATTTTTAACACATGTCCTTGTTCCCGTAAATACAATCGATATCACCCTGGAATATCCTTTATTTTTAATATCCCTGCCAGCAGAAGTACGGTCGTAAGTCGCAGGCAGTTCTGCTGTATCCAGGCACGCTGCACCGGCGCGTCCAGGTGAAATGGCTGGAACGGCGGACTCGCTCGCTTCCCTTGTCCAGATTTGCAAGCTGTGCAGAGCGGCCTGGGCAAGCGTCGTCCCAGTCACAGCTGCCGGAAGTTAGGCTTCATCAACAACCCTACACGCTCAGCTGCGATCTCCTACAGCAGCCTTTTTCTTTCAAAACCGGTAACTCTTTTATTGCGTACCGGGCGTACGTGCCTTCCAAATTTGAAGTGTTAAATCCATTATAAAGCACTGCCCACCCCTCTTGCAACCGCTGCCAGTCGGTATGCTGCTTTACCGTGATATTTTTTGCGTAAAATATGTAAATATTTAGCATGTGAATATGATATCTTTCAATCTGTATCACTTGCTTTGGCGAATAATTAATACGTAGATAAGCACGAACGGGATTGACCTATTTGTTGATCATTTAAAATCATATCTACCCCCAGTTCGTAATTCAGGCCAACATACTTTTTATTATAAATCAGGTGTATGCTTTAATCAGATGATTTTGCGAGCGATTGACCATATTTTCAAGAAAATATGAATTTTTGTAGCACATGCCCGATATTATAGGAAGCTGAGATGAAATCAACTAACCGTCATCTTTCATGAGAGAAACAGCAGGCGAAACTGCACATTGACTATCAAGAATTACACATTACTATTGAGACGAATTTTTTAGACGTTCTGCTACTCTCAACTTATTTAAAAATTCACTTTAACAATTAAATATCAGCACTTAAAGTGCGACTACAAATACGAAAGCTAATATGGAATCAAATTTATTCCTTCACGTGTTTTAACGGAGCTCAATTATAAGCATGAACTACACAGAATTAAAGTAATGGCCGCAAAACTTAGAGAAAATACTATCTAATGGAAGGCTATCTTTCAAATCTTTCCAATATAATATGACGAGGTGCTTGTTGGTTCCCCATCTCATGAGTTGCCGCGTGCACTGTGTGTATGGCGGACACTAATAAAAAATGATAAATTGTGCAACATGGCCGACATGCTGCCATTCGTTTCCTTTTTCGAAAACAACCCAAGCTCACCGCTAAAAAGAATCGGATTCTGTCATGCAGAATATCATGCGCCATCACCTATCTTTCCTGTATGGCTATGTAGTTCGAAAGGAAGATCTCAGCATGACTGAGCCACAGTACCAACTATGGAACAGAGACTGAGAATCGACCCGTGATTTATGCCATAATCCTCGTCAAAGTAATTTCCTGATGTTCCAACACAAAATTTGGACATATATCAATTCGAAGGTCTTCTCAGATTTCTCGAGCATTTGCCTCGTAAATTTTACCTTCTACGCCAAAGGAAACTCAACAAAAGACAATAGTTCATTTAACTCCTTCAAACCGATAGTTTATTAGATTTCTTCAGACAGCTCATTTCATTTGATTTCTTTGAACTCGCAATTTTATCTCTCCCAGACTTTTCATGCACTCAAATTTGAGATTTTTTATACATAATGCAGCTTATGTAACTCATCAGAGTGTGTTACTTCAAAGTTTATGAAATGAGTATTGAAATATTTTCATCTTCGATTCACCCAAGACCATGGTAATGCAGAATTATACTGAAAATTTTGTTTTCTACCAGAAAATTGTCGTTTTTTTGTGTTTTTTTTACTCACAAATGTTATTTTATGATATACGAAAGCAATCATTTATACACGCCAATAATGTATGTGTGTCCACAATCATCACAGACATAGGCTTCCTTTGTACTTTGCAAAAAATATATCGTCTTCAGCTTATACATTTATTTTCTCATCCTGTTAATAAAATATTTACTAAATCTTTTGAAGTCAATAAAAACAGAATATGAATCTATATAATAAGAAAACGAAATAAATTTTTGTGAATCATTATAAATTTATCTGAATTTCTACTACTACATCCCACTTTCAGAATGCCCACAAAACAATTATTTAAGCCTGTTGACACAAGTCTTATTCTGAAGCAAATTTTGGATCAATTGGCTGTCAATCTCGGTTCATAAAAGAAGTCTCGATGTTGAAGCAAACGGTTGCAATAACTCATTACTTGAAGCAACAGGTTAACGAGATAGTGCATCGATCTCATGATGACATACTAAGGGTCCTCAGAAATTCCCGGTTGTTTGCGACACCTGCTCTAAAATAAAGGGCGAATCTTCAACTACAATTCCTGATGTTCGAGTTTTTTGCGTTATAAATTTTGGAAAAAATCATTTCGCGAACTATTTCGCAGACTTGAAAATTGGAAAAGAAAACTGCTGATGCTATAAGTCGTTTGCTCTAAAACAAAGAGCAAATCCTCAACTACAATTCCTGATGTTCAAGCTCCTCACGTGATAAAACACGAAGAAAATCATTCCTTGAACTATGTCGCAGAGCTGAAAAGCTGAAAAATAAATCATCTGTATTACAGGTCGCTTGTACTGAACACGCCTTTGCAAGACGTTTTCAGCACATCTTGCGTGGCTAGTTCAAAAAGATCGACTTACAGTGCCGAATAGCAAGATCGACTTATGGTGCCGAATAGCAAGATCGACTTACAGTGCCGAATAGCAAGATCGACTTACGGTGCCGAATAGCAAGATCGACTTACGGTGACGAATAAGCAAGATCGACTTACAGTGCCGAATAAGCAAGATCGACTTACGGCGCCGAATAGGCAAGATTGACTCACAGTACCGAATAAGCAAGATCGACTTACGGTGCCGAATAGCAAGATCGACTTATGGTGCCGAATAGCAAGATCGACTTACGGTGACGAATAAGCAAGATCAACTTACTGTGTTGAATGTATCACAATTGCAGGGACGACAGCCAAGTCACGATGCTCTCCATTGTTGTGGTCGGGAGGCCATTTTGTGCGATACCGCAGGAAACGTTCGAGCTTCCGGCCTTCGAGGCTTCGTTATGCTCGCCAGTCGGACGGGGCGCCCCCAGATGCTGCTTAATGAGCGCCTTCCTCCCGGCGCGGTGAGCCGCCCCTGCCGCGCCGCGTCCTGGCGACCGCGTCCTGGTGGCGGGGAGGGTGAGCCGCGTCCGCACCGAACAGAGTAGGCGATTCTTGAGTTGTGGTAACTGGAGAATCCACAGGAACTGAGTAAGCGATTCTCATGTTATGGTAGCCCATGGATAATACACAGCAACAGAGTAGTCGATTCTCCAGTTTTGATAACTGAAGAATCCACAGGAACACAGGGGCGATTCTACAGTTATGATAACTTGAGAACCGATTACTCTGTTACTGTAGGGCGCAGCACCTGATAAGAACCTAAGTCTTACAGATGGAAAATGGTCCTATTTATAGTTCTTCAACTAAAACGATACTTTATTCGAGTTATGAATAGATGGGAAGAGACATAATTTTATTCGTATAGGTTTGATAATATTAAAGTGTATTACTTAAGATCAACAGTATGTCATCACTCCACTGTGAGGAAAGTTTCTCTGATCAAAAATAGTTAATATTGTGAATGTTAAGAATGTCTATAGATTTGCAAAAACATGTGTCTCTATCTATCTATATCTATATATTTGCAATACATATGTTTGTGTGTAAAATCTTTTTAATAAAAACATGATACTTTTGATGACATAAGTTTTTATCTGAATACAGACCAATAAGCTCCGTGAAGACGCGGTTTGCTTCGTAATAAATACGACGAGATCGATTCAAATGCTCACAGTTTCTTCAGGTACTCGAACTTAAAGAATTCAGGTAACTGAACTACATACTGGAATATTTTAGGATCTGCTTTACATTGACTCTTCGTGGCGTAATTCTAGATTATTCACAGAAATTTTCTAAGCAAGATTGAGATTTCAGTTTTTGGCCCTTCTCCATGACAAAGAATTAAACCCACAACTCATAGTTATGAGGTGTCAAATATCACAGCATGATAGCTGTAAAGTTTATATGACCTTTGTATGATGATTAAACAAGCTTTTTCGAAGTCATACTCACAGTGAGTTAACAAGCAGACCACAGCCTGTCGTGCTCCATCAGTCAGTTAAACTTTTCATGATAATTAAGCAATCTTTTTCGACTCCATACTCACAATCTCTTAACAAGAAGACCACAATCTATCGCGCTCCGTCAGTCACTTAGCTCAGATGCGATCGTAATTGCAGCAGAGGATGGATTGCACAGCCGTCGTCATACAATTAATGTTCGGTTTCAGTGTTCATTGTTCTAGGACGGGGAGCGCGAGGGAGGGAATATTTTAGGGATCATAATCAATCGATCTGCCATTGCGTGGGGGCGACGCGGTCGAGGGAAGCCAGGTGTGTAATTCCGAGAACAATGGCAGACGCTCCGACTTGTCTTACTCAAGCACCGCCAATTACCGGCTGCGGAGAAGGAACGTTCTGCAGCCGTGACAGCGACGAGGGTTGTTGCCTCATTCTTTGTTAGTGGCAGAATTCTCAAGACTGAGGTTTTTGAAATATTACCCGTACAGATCGATCTGGGTTTGGTAACACTGCAAGGTTGCCAGAGCGATCTTCATGGCCCAAAAACAGTGAAAACTTGAGTATTTTGGTCTAGGAAAAATCCCAAGCTTGAGGATTTTCGTCATAAAAAATTATCTGTCAGCACTGCAACGGCGATGCGTTTTTTGGCCTCCACACGCCCATTTAGCGGAAAAAAATTCGAGTCGATACTGGGATATCACCCTATGATCCTTATGACATACGTGAGCGTTTAAAGAAAACATGAGTGTAATAATTTCAGAGATTCTATGTCCTAAGTTATTATAAGTTTGTTAACCGTGCACTCCAGCACTATATAGATTTCATTGCATGCAGCGTTCAGAATGCTTTAAATGAAGCCACAACGAATGTCACCCATCGCAATTCGTCTATCGCCAGGCGAGGCTTCACAAAAGATTATCAACGTCCCGGACCAATTGCGAAGGTTCTCCTAAGCATCTCTGCACGTACGATGAGATGAGGATGCGAGGTGTTCAAGGATGTGGCTAATTAAGATGGCTACCATCCAGGTAAGCGGATGCAGAAGAGAAGGGTGTTTCTAAAGAACTAATTACATGAGACTCACTTGTGTTTGTTGCTGCTAAAGAGAGAGGCGCATAGTTCTACGCTCAGAAGGAAATGAATCACACAAAGCACCTCTAGGATTTGGCGGTGGCAGATTATTGTCCCATCCAATAATTGCCGACCGTTGCATCATGCACATACGATCTTCTCCGCTCGATCGACGAGAGCGTTTAGATAAGCAGCTGAAGCCGTAACACTCGTGCACCAAGTAGTACACAAATGATTTAGCCTTTAAACGTCTCTTGAGCTCGAGCAAGCTCCATATATTCATGAATAAGAAATACTTGATTTGAAGGAGTGTGTGGTTTTGTAACTGAACTGCATAAGCGCGTTCGACAATTCAGCGGAATTTTCAAAACTAAACTAATTCAATATAAAATTATGGGACGAAGAGGAACAATTCAGTGTAAAATAATATAAAAAATCAAATAAAATTAAAGCGAATGCCTACTGACAATGTGTGAAATAAATTCAAATAGGTAGATGCAAAATAGATTTCAACTTTCATTTATAGTTTTTTAATTCAAGTACAATTAACAAAGCACAAGAAATGGCCTTCATATTGTACTCACTCTGTGGTGTAATCAGACATGAAGCTTTCATCCCCGATTCTCGATGGCAAAAAATCTCAAAATTTAGTCTAAGATATAGTACAAACAGTATTGACATTTTATTTCTCGAATGTATTTTTTGCATAACTTAGTATTCTTTTGTCAAGAATAATGTAGAGGCTTTTATTTTGAAGAT